>VYZQ01047320.1:40322-72346 GCA_013400655.1 Mystacornis crossleyi | reverse complement strand
CCAAAAAGTAAATGGAACATTAAGATGTAAAAATAACACTTGGTGAAAAATCGCTCCTGTGTAGGGGCTCAATGCGAGGCCAAAGCTCCAGCAAAATCACATCTAAGCCAACAAAATACAGCTTACGTTGGATTTAAATGATGCCTACATCTTGTGTGAGTCATTTCTCTCAGGGGTGGGTGAATCTCACCCACTGAGAAAAGTATTAATGCCACTGCATACATCAAGTCATAGTTTCAGCTGGAATACTGTGACTGGTCAGCTCTGGAGCTTTTCTCAAAAATAAGAGCAAGAAAAGCACACACAGGGAATGCAAATGTTTAGAGTCCTGAAGAAAATTTGAGGTGGGAAAGATTTTTAGAAAAACAGAAACTGTTTAAAGAAGAAACGGGTTACAAAGCCCTTGAAAAACATTAAGGAGCGAAAACAACATACCTCAGCCTTCTATGTATGTGCATGAGGAAAAGGGGCACCTGTGTATATTCTCTGATGGCTAATAAGGGGTTACAAAGCATTGCATTAAAGGACATTAATCCGATGTGTCATTTGTAGAAGAATTTCAGACATTAATTGGTACTATAATTCTCATTTTACAGTCTGGAAACTTGTAAACAAGGCAGTGAATTGGACAAGGCTAAGCATCATCCTAGTACTGAGCCTTAAACCCCAGAACCATGCCTTGCCCACAAAACATATCCATTTAATCACCTTGGGGAAAATCAAGTGTGACAACAGAGGAGAGGATACGCTCTGCTTTCTCAAACCTGAACCAGCCAGCAGCTAGCCTAACATGTATTTCTGAGGGACACCAGAAACAAATGTGCTATTGTGGTCGTGTCCTCCAGCAACTTTTAGAAGACCTTTAGAATGTGGTTCTGGTAGCTATGGCATGTTGAGCACAAGTTCTACAGTGTAACCCATGTCTGTAAAATGTAACTCCTGTTCATTCTGAGCCTGTCACTGGTTCTTGCACTATGGCTACTCAGTGAAACCATCTCCGTAACATTCACAATTCTGTAACTGCCCATTATAGCCTCTTTCTGCTGTCTCTTACTAAAGGCAGGGAGTTCAGCCTATTCCATCTCTCCCTGTTGGGAGACACACAAGTAAAGGAAGGCAGCACATCAAACTTGTAAACACGTAGATAGGGGCAGGTAAATTACGGGAGGGGGCGAGCAGCAGGGAGAAGTGACTTTATAATCTCTCACCTGAATGAGTGCCTGCAAGGTCTATAATTGGAACCTCATTTCTGAGGGGAACGCTGTGCTGATCCCTGTGCTGGCCAGTGTGTCTGAATGGGTACAGGAGGGAGCACGAGATGGGGAAATAAGAGACTGATCAGTAAAGAGATGAGACATGTAGCTATGCCCTCTGGCTTGTGAATTTCAGTACTAAATCTAACCAGTCTAATCTTGAACCTGGGTAGTTTTATGTTTGTTGTGCTTTCTTTTTTCATATTGTTTGAGCCACTCGCACAGTAGGAATACGGGTACTTGTTTTTCTCCACTCTTGGAAACATGGAAGGGAGCACAGCTCAGTAGGCAAACAAGCTCTAAAAGGGTTAGCACAAAACACAGAGGGATTCAGAGTGGTGAAACAAAAGCAATATCTCCATTTTTTGCCACGACTCTTTCCTGGAAAAAAAAATGGACAAAATGTGTCCCTGAGCCAGGTTCACAAACTTGAGCTGAGTGACACCAAAATAAATGTGAGTCACCTCTGGGTCACTTACAGGAGGAATGCTTTTTGGAAACAGACATGCTGACTATTGCCATGGTGCATTCAGGCAGGATTTATCCAATTCTCAGTAGATTTACATTCTGTATTTGCTTCCAAAGTACAAAAGCATCTACACTTTACAAAAGTGATATAGCAAGTAAACATGAAGAAGGCTGAAGATCAAGGCAAGTCATTCTCAAGAGCCAGGCTGGGTCAGAGGAATGGGAAATAAGTCACAGCTGCTGATGTTAAGAGACTTCCCCAAGTCTCTGGGGGATAGCAAAGTTGTTGTGGAAGCAAATGGAAATAACTGGCGATGCCATCACTCAGAACAGGAGCTATGGCGCTAGGAACTGTCCTACTCCCTCATTAGAAGCAGGCAATGGCTTTGGGCTTTCCCAGTGGTGAAGAAGCTGAGCATTTACCGTGTGTAACCTTTTAAGAGAGCATACAGTTGTGGGAGGTAATATTTTTCAGTCTGGACCTAGATAAGGCCCCTGGTCAGTCCTTAAGAAATCCCACAGAAGTCACCAAGCATTGGCAGTGCTGGCCTAAGCTTGGTACTGGCTGCAGCCTTAGCCTGCTGAGCTGAGGTCCAGGGTGCCCTGCTACAGACAGGATTTTCAAACCCCATCCTAAACATTCGCTGTACAGGAATTCCACTGCAAGAATGGTGACTTTGTTCCACCTCAGAGTTGGCCGTGTTTCAGCAGTGAGCTAAGTGGTTTGGGATCCTCCTGGATGACACTAAGGAGTGCTATAGAAATGTCAGCTATGAGTGAAAGGCTTCTCTATAACTGTACTGCCATTCTATAGCCATATGTTTCCCTTGAGGGTTGCCAGTGACTGGGTTTCCCCTTTTGAAAAGCCATGTAAACACATGCAAAACCAGGCCTTTACATAATACAATGGGGCGTATCGTTCATTAATGTGCAAATAGGTCGCTCTCCACTTGCCCTCCCACTCGCTTCCTTTCCAGCTAGCTGCGAGCTTGTGTAGCAAGAGCTTAAATGTAAGTCACCAATATTCCTGATTTAGCACAGCAGGGAAAAGACATGACTTTCAAAGGCAAGAGGGATGAGCAGAGCACACCGTGTTCTTTCCTCCTTCTAAGCTTCATCCCATTACATTAAGGAAAAACGCAGCCTAAAGTCAACAACCCATGGGCAAGTAAAACAGGATACACGGCCCAACATCACCCATTAACTGCAGGGAATTTTGAGAGTGATGTACATCCACATGATTTACATGAACCCTAGCAAAGGCTCCGTGCTGTCTGCAGCACGTTAGGCCTGAATTATGCACCGAGAAGTTCAAATTAATGCAGAGTGGATTTACATGCACCAAGCGGTGGTAGATTGCAATGGGATATCAGACCAAAGTCAGGGGTAGAGGAAAGCATGTGCCACGTGACAGGGTTAAGGATAAAGAAAATGGGGGGCAGTTGTATTGTGGGTTCTCAGCTATGACCTCACCAGTGTTCTTTGACGTCACAGAACACAACTGGTCCTCAGACACCTTAAAAAAAAAAAAAAAGGCAAGAAAAAAAAGACAGATGCAAAGGAGGAATAACAAAGAGGACAGAATTAGCACTTTGCATGTTCGAAGTGTTGTACAAACATTAACTAATCAATCAACTAATTGCCTAATTAAAAAGAGTGACCAGAAAGAGGAAATAGCAGAAGAAAAGCAGGAAGATGTGGAGAGAGCAGCAGAGTGCTGGTACATGGGAAGCAATACATGCTTCTATTCACCCAGGCCACATTATCGGGGCAAACCTGTGCCAAATTGCCATGGCAATAATTAGCCAGAGTTCCATGACAGATCATTATGAGAACATTAACAGGGCATTAGCAAGAATTACCCATTTTTCACACATTGATTAGGTGCCATTGCTGGTTCATTAGAGTATTGGCTTTTAATAGCCCCACTCCAACTAGCGGCAGCCCTTCCTTCCCTCCCCTGATCACTCAGCAGAGATCCAAACCTCTTTAACTCCAGCTAGGCAGCTGACCTGGTCCCGTGCTGAATCGCAAAAGCACACGGCCATATGCTGCATAGAGGGAGCCCCTCATTAATCTGTCCAGGTTAGGGAGAGGAAAGCCGTGGCTCTGCACCATAGGCAGTCGTTAATCTTCCTCCAGAATCCATACTGCTAATGGAGGCTGGCACAGGGAATAACCCACTCCCTGACCAAAATCATCATTCCCTAATACCAAAAGGCTCTCTTCCTCCCCTCTAGGTCTTCCTCAAGCCCCACACTGGGAGGGATGTTTCTGTGTCTGTCACTCCCAAGGCCTTCCTGTCATACCTGCTGATGACTCTCTTCCATCCCTGCTTCCCCAGCTGCTACCTCTCACCCCACATTTTGATCACTTGTACTGATAAGCAAGGATGTGTCACAGGGAAAGTGCTGCAAAACATGCTCCAGAGGAGCCACAGAGGAAGGTCAGGTCGAGAGGATTGTTTCTGCCGCAGAAGGCGGGTTCTGTACTGTGTTTCTGGCAACAAGAACAAGACCAAACCAAAAAGAATAAAAAAGAAAATAAAGGAGACATGACAGAGGAATCTGTCTCCTCCTTTTCCTTTTGGGTCACATCACCTGTCCAGGTACATCCAAAAAAACACTTTCAGTTGAGTCATGCTTGGGAAGATACAGCAATCCTCTTAGTGCTATTACACAACTGATTAAGTCTCCCTAATCCATCCATATCCAGCACGGATACCCCACCTAGACCTGAGGCACTCCTCCCACCCAGATCCCCCACCTTTCTGAGGCTACTCGTCAAAACAAGGCACTTTGCAGTGTGCAAGATGGGCTACTGAGATGACAAGAGGTAAAGTTTCTGCAGGGATGGCTGGATTATAGGACAGCTGAGTGGGTGTATAAATCACCAAGTCTAGCCCTGCAAAGCTGAGGACAAAGCTAGTACGCTTCAATGCCAAAAGAAATGGATGAGGTAAGGCACAGAAGAGCAAAGGCGGCAGGAAGGTTCACTCATTTGACACTGAGAAAGCAAAGAGGAAAGTAAACACTTTAGAGAGTTAGAAAAGAAAGAGACAAAACAGAGAAAGATCAGCCTCAGAAAGGGGTTGTGTTGCCAGAAGTATCTGAAAAAATATGTGTGGGAGATGAATGGGACAATGCAGTTTAGAGAAAGGTAGAGAATTGGAGGGAATGTGAAAGTTGGATCAGAAACATCATGTTTAAGGTCACGAAGGCAAGGACAAGGAAATTCAAAGGGGATCTGACAGAGCAATGCAAACAGAAAGGCAATGGGTTCTGCATGGCAGACGAAAAGGGGCAGTTTCAGTACGCCCCAGGAAGTGGGCTGGTGCTCAAGCAAGAGAGGCAGAAGAGGTTACAACAATCAAGACTAAGGAAGGCCAAGGCATGAACAAAGGGTCTCAGTGTTGAGAGAGAGAAGAAGAGATGAATTTTCCATAGCTGGTAGAGGAAGACACACGTTGGGGAGAATACAAGGGAGAAAATAACTAGCCTCCGTATTTCACGAGTACATGACCGGGAGGATTTTTTCATCATTTGGAGTGATAAAAAGACCGAAGTGAAGAGAATTCAAAGGAAAAGATGAGCAGCTTTTTAACACCATTCAGCCTGAGTTGTGAGCACTTGTTGATGGAGAATTGCAGAGACAGTGTGAGACAGGTCAGAGTACAGTATGTCTAGAAGTTGCTTTAGGTGGTTGAACCTGGATATGGCAGTGCGATCATCTACAAAGCACACATCAAGGACAAAGCCCTTTGAGATCCACCGTACTCATGAGGATGGGGTGCTGGCAGACAGAACACTGTGTGTGATACAAAGTTGGAAGAAAAAAGCCGAATAAGGGACTGCGCTACAAAAAAAAAAAGGAGCACCAGGAGAGTCCTGCCATTTTCTACAAAGAAGCTGATTGAGGCACTGCACTGCCCATAAAACACAGAGGGCACATTAAACAGGGCTGGAGTTAGAACAAGAGAAGAGAAGAATCAAATAGCAACTGACTACACAATCAGTTCAGAAGCAAAAGGTAGGGGCAAATCAATGCACTGGGTGCCTATTTAGTCTCAAGCACAGCCCCATGGTTCCTGTGAATCTATGCTGGCAAACTCGGGGAGTCAGAAGAGGACTGAGTTTGTGGGAAAGAAGTAGCATGTTAAACATGAGTAGTCCATGACTGGGGAGTCCTACACACTCATAATGGGACAGCTAGGCAGCTTTATGGCCTGAGTTAGTCACAGAGCCACTGAGCAAGGGACTGCAAGTTGTCTTGAGGCCAAGGGAAAACCTGCCAGCTGCTCTGTTTCTCTCCTCTGATGAATATTAATCAGGAATTCACCTGCTATTCACGAGAACCCTCTGGGTACTGCTGGACTCTGGTGAACAAAACCACTGCCTTCATTTTCCATACAGGATGTCTATGCTTGTGGAGTACAGCAGTGCAGTACCACTGCAATCCTTCTTCTCTGCTACTGCCACTTAGGCACAATGTAGGGTGAAGGGATTGGCACACTAACTCCCAGCGCCTCCTCGCCATCCCTTGCAATGAGTTAACCCCAGAAGAGCTAATGGAGCAGGATTCAAGTGTCCCTCAGAAGTCCCCAAAGCGATATGGCAAGAAGGGCTCCTCGGAGCAGGGCTGATGAATGCTGAGGCTGGTGTGCTGACAGGTCGGAGCAGTGTTGCTGAAGGCAAAGCAAGGCTGACAGCCAGTGCTTTTACCTTTCCCTGGCCTTTAAACGGAGCCAAATGGAGGCCACACAGGAGGACAAAGGACAGGAGGGCGGATGGGAGAGAGAAGGTGAGCACGGTGTAGGAGGAGAGAGCCTGACCGTCCCTCCATCATAGCAGGTGGGAGTTTCAGGGAGTGCAGAAGACAGGCAGTGAGCTCTGCATTGAGTGTAAACTCACGGGAGGCAGGCGGGGCACCAGGGCTGAGATCCTGACCCTGGGCCAAGGCAATCTGCTTTTTAACTGGCACAACTGTAATCCAGTCTGTGAACAGATGGTACGGAGAGGAAAATATACAGGATACAAACGTAGGCTTCACAGTATCTGCTCCAAACCCAGCCAACCTTCAGCAGGAAGGTGATTAAAGAGCAAAAAAGTACGGAAAATCCTCTGTTTGGCATGACTGGTGAAGTTGGATGCCAGAGACCTGGTCCCAAAGGGCTCAATGGCTTGGCGTTCTTCGGCTGAAATTCAGAAACCATCTCTCAGTCAGTCACTGTTTCCAAGGGATGACAAACAGGAGGGTGGTTTACTATTCTGGCCAATCCTCAGTTCCTGTACTAGTATCCTGAAAAGTTTCACTCACACTGTTGCTTCCTGTCCTAAGGCACTGTCAGGAGTCTCTTGCTGCAACAGGTCCACACATAAAGACATCAAATAGCAGGGAAGTGACATGAACCCTTAGTGTGCACAACAAAATTCGCAAGGTACCAGCATATTTTAAGCAGCAACAGATCTGAGAAATCCTGACCTCAAATACTCAGAAATGTGTCAGAAAAGCAGACCTGGCACTGAATTTTGCCGTGAACTCGCTAGGGGGTGAATTCACACAAACCTTTTGGTTGCTGCCTTCTCACTGGCTTAGTGGCACAAATCTATGCTGTCCAGGTCACTGCACCTGGTATCCCTGCTTACTGGCCTGGGTCATGGACCCACTGGTCATTAGACTGAGTTACAAAATTGCTGTAACTCAAACGGCTTCATGGGTTTGTGGGTTTGGCTCAGACTTCAGTCCTGGAATCCATAGTTTCAACAGCCTGAAATGTATTTCGGAAACAGATAATGAAGTAACAAAAGATGCATGTGAACTACTGTAGTTGCTGGTATTAAAACACTGATATTGGTATGCATTTGGGGACCATTAACAAGTACCAAAAGAAGTACTCAGCAGGAAATTTATAAAATCCACCTACTAAAACCAGTTTGTACACCATCAGTACCCAGCAGCAGTGTGGTAAGTGAAGCCTCAAAACCACAATTCTTTAAAACACTAAACATGCTGCTAATGAGTTTACCTGGTGTCCTTGCACATCCATTGCAGAGAGTCATCCTTGCGGAAATGCCCAAATGCTCTGAAAGTTCATGCTGACAGGCCATAGGCTCTTAAGTAAAGTATGTTTTTTTGTAGCTTTCTGAATTTCTGATGCATTCCATTACTTAGAAGAGGCTTGGTTTTCAATCATAACAATTCACTCCCTGCCCTCATCTCCAATTGCACCTCCACTAGAAATAGCATCGCTCAAAGTACAGAGATACGTTTGAAAGATAAGACTTTGCTTTTCTGCTTTTCTTTTGTTACAGTGATCTTCACTAACATGCAGGCCCATGAATGAGCCTTTCTTTGAAAAGAGAAACCCTGCTCCCTCTACATTACTGTGGGGGAAACAAAAGCAGGGAGAAAACACATGGCCATTTAACTGGGGACTTGGAGGACAGCACTGACAGTTAATTGCTGTCCAGCAAACCTGTGGATGCCCCATCCCTTGAAATGCTCAATGCCAGATTGGATGGGGCTTTGAGCAACCTGGTCAAGTGGAAGGTGTCCCCACCCATGGCAGGGGCATTGGAACTAGATGTTCTTTAAGGTCCAATCCAATTCATTTAATGATGACCCAGTAAGTCCTCTGAACTCAGAAACGAATGCAAGCCCTGGCAGGAACAAAAGCCGACCTGTCTATGATCAGAGAGGTCTGTCTCCAGACTGTGCTCTAGACACGGCGGAGCGGGTGCTACCATCCCAGACTGGGAAACAAAGCAGAATTTGCATCTCCCCCAAAGGAAAAACGCAAGGGGATACGGATGCTTAGGAACAATAATGACACGAGCGAGGGAAAGCATGTAGTATGCTTGAACATAATCCTGCCAATGCTGCTCTCCTACCCTGCAGCACCCCCTCTCTCCTAGCCCTAAGTTTCCCAAACCCAGCTCTGCCAAAACCCCTTGTTGCTGCCCTGCGGCTCCTGGACATGCCAATCGTGCATCGCCACCAGAAAGCTCTGCCAGCAGAAGACTGGGCAGTGCTCTGAGAGTGTTCCCTCATGAAAAATGACACTTCCAAAACAAATGTTTCAGCTTAATGGATGTTAGGCTGCTGTAATTTTAAGCCATTAAACTTCCAACTCTGACAAACACTCTCAGTCTGTTCTTTCTAATTACCAGGACCAAGCAGATTTAGACAGCGGAAATACAGCAGGCTCTCACATTTCTTTACTATAGCCTGACTTCTTGTTATTTTCCCTTTCTTCACTCCACTCTCGCCCTTGCTCTGTTTATTTATTGCACTAGTGGTGTTGTTATGCCTTGCAAATCCTTTTGTAGAGCAACATCCCCTCTCAGCCAGAGTTTTCACAGAGAAATTCTTTCCCCATTCCTCATTGTTTCCCTGCTCATTAGCTTTGCTAAGCCCTTTTGGCTGTGAATGTACAGCAGCATTTACACTGACTGACAGTGACCAAGCAAGAGGACATTGACGTAACTGCCTGTCAACTTGCCGGGATCTGCTGTTATCCAGTGGTCTGTCTGTCTTAATTCCCTCTGACTTTACTGCAACTTTTTTTTTTTTTGATTTGAGTCTCTCCTACCTATCTGTATTTCCTTCCACTCTTTCATTTTCTTCTCTCCATCCCTCATCACTCTTGAACCTCATCCTCCAAACTCTCTGAAAATACCCCCTAGAAGAAGTTGTTGTTTGACAATCAGCTCTGCTGGTGAGTTGATGAAAAAGCCTATGCACTGGAAGATTGTTGGAGGAAAGACCTTCATCCATCCTTCCTGCAGAGTGTCCACCTCCATGGAATCACATGAGACCCCTCCCCAAAACACAGAAGTGGACAGACCACTGATATCAATGCATGGAGTTGTACGTGGTAACAAACAACAACATGGCAACGTTCAGTGGAGAACAGTCCGTGACAATAAAAGATGTACAATTCACCATTAGGCTATTCTGCTTTTCTGCCCCACTTACTCCTCATTTCCTCTCATTTCCAAAATGCTTTGTATTTCAGTATCTTTCTTCTCTTTTTCTTTTCTTCATCTTCTTTCTTGTCCTCTTGCTTTGTTCTCTTGCCCTTGGAATTTACCTTTCTCCCCCTTGGCCAAGCATACATTGAATATCAATGTCAAAAAATAAAATAAAGACCTTAAGGGTTATGAATTATCTGTCCTATTTTAATAATTAAAGATGAATACACAGGGCCAAGGCAGCTTAGGCATTTCTCTGAACAATCACATTATATCAGAAATGTCTTGCATTGCCCCTAGTGAAATACATCAAAGAAACTCCCACCCCTGTATATACAGCAGTTGTCCTAGTCCTGCCCTGAGACCATTTGGCAGCCAGTCAACCTGGGTTTGATTGGGGACAATATATTTTGTTTCAATGGATAGGATTTGATGGGTTTTGATAATTTGCAACTTCCAGCTGAAGAAAAGCAGCTTATTATTAAATGCAACTAAAATGGAGTCCAGCTGTCTGGATGCAGATAGCAATTACAAAAAGCCCATGAGGCTCTCTGGACATCTTAACTTGTCCAGAGAACACGGTCTGAGAGACCAAAACCCATGCTTCAGATGAGCTGCAGCCAGCAGTATCTCAAAAGAGTGACATAGGTGACTTCAGAAAGCACAGACAAAAAAACTGTCTAAGAGATAGAAAGGAATGGCAAAAGGTTTTTAACTTTAAGAAAAGGGCTGTCTAGTTTTTAAGAGCACCCCAATTGATTTGAGAGAAAGCAGCATGCCCTGCTCCACAGAACAACTGGGTTAAATCAGAGAAGGAGGAGAGTGCAGGACTTGCTGCCTCCAGCTTCTCAAAGTGTGAGTGTAACAGGAAGAAAGGAAGGAAAAGACTAATAATGAACTTTCAGTCCTTTAGGGAAGAGAGAGAAGCAGTGACTACATGCCCTGGCAGGAGCAGAAGTTGTTTCAGGAAAAAAAGAAATACAAAAGTAAGAAGAAATACTCCTTCTAACCCCACAATTACACATGGCGCAGCCAGAATCTCTCTACCCACAGAGAGGGCCACAGGAGACCTTCAAAACTCTGCTCTTTGGCTGGAGATAAGTGCCATGTGTCCCAGTGGTGCTACACAATGCTGTATCTAATAACCTGACAGTAAGGGCTACAGGCTGCAACCTGTAGTGAAATGAACTGAGCCTAAAGCAAAGGAAGTGGTGTGCTCCTTTTTTCCTAAGTCCTGCCTCCAGAAAGGCATTCACTTGCCTCCTGGAAAACTCACGCTAACCCAGCAGCAGAGCCTGTGACACAGACTTTAAGCCAGGCCTCATGGACTACTTGGGAAAGCATGAGGCGATGCAAGTCATGCTCAGCTCCCCCCTTGCTACCTCTGTCTCCCTCTGTGACATCGGATCAGAAGCCATTTCACAGCCTCTGCACCTTTCTGTTACGTGACATGTAAGAAGAAGAGGAATGGTTATGTTTCACTAGCATTGCCAGAGGTGAGAATACTTTGGATGTGAAATTCAGTTCATGCTGAGCAAGGGAGCCTTTCATTTTGCCCTAACGCCAACAGCTTCGTTACCAAGTCCTGATGCTGGATTTGTGTCAGCTTTTCTTGTGCCATTATTTTTCAGAGGAGAAGCAGCAGATCAGGCATCTGACTTGTTTGGTTTAATTCATCCAAATACCTTAAATATGTGCAGTGGTCTGGGTCATTTCCTTCTCAGTCCAAACAAGCTTTATCCATTATTTCCTTCTGATTACACAAACCAAAAGCAGGACTGAAACTGCCCTGATCTTCAAAGCCCCATATTTGAACATGCCTCACAAGCTGCTCCCTCAACTCCACGCAGAGGAGTTCAAGGAAACAAGTCCTTGCACCTTCTTCTGTTTCTCTGTCACTCCCAGCAGAAGGCAGTCAAAAAGTAGGGCATGGAGCAGTAGGACCCCAGGGCAGTGGGTGAAGTTGTCAGGGCCCAGCAACAACTTTCCCGCTGCCCGATCCTCCCCCTGTGTGGCTGTGGTGGCTCTCGCCCCCCTCCTGACAGACTCAGCGGTGACAGACTCCTGACAGCCACGTGTCCCACCCGCTGCACCTTCCCATCCAAGCAGGGGTAATGGGAATGTTTGTGTGTCCCTCTGGTTCACCCCTCGCAGATCTCATCCCTAGGGACTAATGAAGGGGAAAAAAAAGTTTTCATGGGGTGACACAGAACAAATGAATTTTTCTTCAATAAATCATTTTAGAGAGACTATTGACTTTAGGACCTTTGAATGCATCGACCCATTCATAAAAATCTCATCTTCTCTGGTACCTTGTACACTTTCCTTCCTTTCCCCTGTCAAAACCACTACACTTCATTTTCTTTTCCTTTCTTTTGCTGTTTCTTTTCTCTCCTTTTTTTTCCATTTTGACCCTGTAATCCTATCTTAACCTTCTAATCCTCTCTGCAGTTCCCTCTTCTTCCCTGATCTCAGCTCCATATCATTCACAGGCTGCCACACTGACAGGAGAGAAAGAACAGCAGATATTTACTGAAGTATTACCATAAAGATTAAAGCCAGCAAATACCACGACTCACTCCTTCCCTCCAGCCCCTGGCCTAATGAAAACACTCTGCACTCTTTCCCTTTTCTTGGAAACAAAATGACAAAGCCCTATAATCTCTAAGGTGAAAGAAAAAAGAAGGCCCAAAAGTGATTAAAAGAATAGAAAAGCTAGCAGAAAGGGAAATAGAAATGGGAATAATATTATTTAGCACTTCTGTAGGACCTGACTGACGATATTATATTGACCTGCAGCATCTTGTGCTTTCCATGTGTTCCCTTTCTGACTGTATTCACCTCTTATCCCCAGTGCTTGGAGCATAAGCCCCTGGAAGGAGGATTCTCCTTTTTGTTCTCTGTGTGCTCAGGACCCAGCAAAAAGGTGGAATACAGATGCACAGCCCTGGCTCGCACGGCCACAGCAGGAATAAGCAGAGCTCAAGCACTTCAGAAGGGATATTGCTATTGCCAACCCCAGGCTGCCAGGAGCACAAAAAAAGATGACCCAGCAAGATGGGGTCACTCATGCATGGTTAGGGAAGGGGCTCTACCCAGAGGAAAACTTGGACAACCTGAGTGCTGCCTGTTCCTTAGCCTTGTTGCAACCAGGACGTCAACACAAGAGGATGAGGGGAGACCACCGGAATGAGAGAGGGAAAGCAAATGAGGAAGTTGGATAAATGAGAAGAGAGAAATTAAAAATGAATGAGAAAGAAGAGCTTTTAAAAAAAAGGAAGAAAAAGTAAAGCCAAAGAAAACTGAGGATGAAAGGAAAAATAAAAAAAAGGAAAGAGAAGCAAAAAGTAGAAAAGAAAGAGCTGAGCTACATAGGGCCAGAGGGTGAGGAAGAACTTCTCTAGAACATGGAAACAGACTGCTTGGAGCAGGAGGAGGGAAAGATTTTTGTGAGAGCAGGAATGCAACGCATTGTCCTCTTCGAGGCTCAGCCTTTTCAAAATATAACTGGAACACTGTGGCACTATAAACCAGGTAACTATGTCCAGGCAGGACAGACATAGGCATGAAGATCAGACCTCTCCCTCACTCTGACATGTTCATCTTCCACTTGTTCCCCATCCACCCAGACTCGTGTGCAGAGACGAGGGGTACCACGCTGTGGTCTCAAGAGGTATCACGCACGAGGTACCATGCAATAAACCATGCACAAGATTTACTGGCAGAACAAGTGCACCTGAGTCCTGCTATGCACAGAGCTTTATTACAGACGTAAAATTACAAGGACTGCACAGAAGAAAACCTGCACGCTCAGCTCTGCTCTGACCAACTCACGGCAACTGGTCCTGACCAGTTTGGAGAAAGTCTTCTGTGCAACAACAAAGAAGCAAACCCCACTTAAAAAAACAACCAGCCAAACAACAACAAACAAAACCAAAATCCCAAACCCAACTTGCCTATCTTTTCCATAGATCTAGCCAATTCAAACAATTAGAAAGAGGAGCTTGACATCATTATAAGTCTGTCTTTCTTCACATGGAAAGCTCACAATGGTGTTATTGCTGCTGGACTCCTGGATCCAAAGAAAGGGGCTATTTATTCATTGCAGATAAAGCTGATGAGTAAACAGGTGCATGTCACCCTCTCACTATGCAGTGAGAATCATGCACTTGCCCGGACTGCTTCCATCAAAAGATCCCAAAGCACTTGATGAATAGTCCATTAAAGCCTGGCAGCACCTTTGGGAGACGGAGAAGGAAAAATGAACGATCACTTCAGTCACCACATAAGGGCATCTCCCTTCAGACATGAAAAGCAGAGCTTGTTAGCAGTGCACAGATGCACTGTAAGACAGTTTAAGGAAACAAGAATACCTCTTGCAGTTAAAAGTACAGAGGCAATTAAGTAGCTAACCTAAAGTGAAATTTGACTGGAAGACAATAAAGTGACCCTGCTCTTACCAAGCATTACTTAACACCTCTCATTAACAGAGGTCAACGCACTTTTTGAAGGTGATAGGTATTTTTATCCCTATCATGTAGTAGATAAGGAAAAGGAAAACAAAAAAGGGGAAATGGTGTGCCCAAGTCCACTCATAGTAAGAAGCAGAGTAGAGAACAAATCTTGGGTTTTCCAGGCTTGCCATCCTATCTGGTAAGCCATCTCCCATATTATCTCTGTGCTCACTTCGTCTGGACACATCTGCATTTAAAACTTTTCACTGATGAGGTGAGACTCTATGCATCCAGCTGGCCAATAACCACTCCAGGTTACAAGTCCACAGATCAAGCTTTCAGTGTGTTCTTACTGCAAACCACAGACTGCCCCAGCAATCATCACCTTCCTCTGTGTCACAAGGCAGAGTATATGCTTAACAAATGTCTGTGACCACCACACCAGGACTTCCACCTGCAAACATCTTGGCTGAAGACTACTGTGAAGAGCAGAACGTGACCCAAGCACCGCTCAGGCTTTGCTGCGCAGGACGCTCCAACACTAACTGCTGTGCTGTTCGCAGCACAAACCAGCTTCCTCAGCTTATAATGCTTTGCTTTCTGGGAACAGGGTGGCAGCACTGCTAGGAAGACCTGTCATCCTCCTAGGGATGCACTGTTTTCCCGGAGATGAGGAGGACCCCAAATGGTTTTGTGTTTCAATGGTAGTGGCACAGAAGGGATCCTGCTACAGAAGTCGCTCTTGGACGAAGCTGTGCTTGGGAGTCATCAAAATTTGTTGGCCCATTATGTCCGTGCAAGATAGTCAGATAAAAAATGACAGCCTGACTGAGCTGCACTTTGTGTCAGGCAGACCTGGCTGGGCAGGCTCCAAGGTGCTTCTCCTCCCTACTGTTTAATTACTGTGAACAGAGGTTTTAACAGAGAGAGATGCTATTTGAGACAAGGCTGGTTAGAGAGATAGCCAGGTCCTTGGAGTTAGTAATTAATTACCAGGCATTCTCAGTCTTACGACATTAACTGCTTACCCTTTTAAATAGTAGTAAATTGGAGATACATGTCTAATTAGAGTTGTAAAATGCTTTAGAGGATTGAACAGAGAGAGAGAGAACTTAGAGAGATGGAGTGGGAGGCAAAGTGCTCTCTGGGAGGAAAGGAGATGTGGGAAGGAGATGATACGAAGGCTGTTTTAGTTTGTAATATACCGAAGTCCTGGTTATCGGAAGGGACTTCCAGCTCTGCCAGGCTCCACAGGGGCATGCCCCCAGAAGAGGGGAAGCAGGTAGAGTACTGGATGTGCACAGGGTTGATTTTTTTCCTAGATGGTCACAGACAGACCTTGAACTCTGCCACTACTATCAAGTTAGCAGTTACTGTATTTCACATCCTAAGAGCAGGCACATCCCCATCCACTCCAAAGATTTGGGGAAGTATATACCAACAGGCTGTGCTAAACACATACTAGGTTGGCATTACTTTTAGGGGATCAAAAACTCTAGGGGGTTTTACTAAAGAGACAGGTCTGGATTTACTGTTCTTCTGAAACACACACTTCGAATACTAATTTTCTCCCCCTGCCCCTTAATTTAAATAGGGGAAAAATTATAGAAAATAAGCTATTCACTACTGGATTTCTGTTGAGTATCATGTGATCTCAGTCTCAGCTACCAGCAACTTATTAGAGTGTATTTCTGGTCAAAACCACACCAAGCAGTTGCCCTGTATTTTGTGCAAATGCTTTTCACTTGCACATTTGTACTCTCCAGCAGGCTCTCCTGGGAACTGAGGTCAGTCACATGGTTTAAGAAGTTTGTTACAAAGCAGAAGGACTTCTTGTTTCATAGGAAATAACACAGCTCAAATAAAGTACAACTGAAATAACCATAGTAGTCTAATATGCAGTCTAGTAACAGGCAGGTCCAAAAGAGTTTGCTCTAAGGCAGCATGTATTAAACATTCCTCCTTTTCTAGCTCTGATTTTTAAAGCTACATCCCCATTCACCAGCATCCATGCCCATTTCTTCCCACCTGAATACCTTTCCCCCTACTTCCTCTCCTGTGAAAAACAATCTAATGACCTTTGAAAGATGCCAAAGAGAGTTTTATTCCAACGGTGTGCGGAGTGGCAGAGTTCTGGGGATGTTTCGTGCTTTGGTGCAGCCAGGGGGACTGGTTTCACCACGGTTTTTGCCAGATGGCTTTGGGTTGCCTCTACTCAAAGACACTACTTAGTATCTTCTATCTTCATGGGACTCAGCATTGGAGACAGCAGGTTTCTTGGGCAAAATCTTTTGTCTGATAGGATTATAAACAAATAGATGAGTTATAATCAATGCTTGACACTTTTCAAAGGCATTGAATGCAATGACTTTGTCTGAATGTCTGAATTCCGATTAGTTTAATTACAATCTGCCTTCCAAAACAGTCCCTGCAGTTCAAACTGGATGCTTTCTTCTTTTCTTGTCTTGAAGCTGCTGTCATTTGCTGTTTAATACTTACAGGGTCCCACCTCAGAAGTGACTGTGCTTGACTGATGAGCAGAGCACAGCAACCTCTCCACAGGAGGATTCTTACACCATTACCAGAGGTGACACCTCACCTCAAAGATTCCAGGGAAGGCAGTAAGACTGCTTAAAGAAACAGTTAACTTTAAGGAGAAAAAAAAAAAAAAAAAGGAGAGCTCTATAAAACAAGAGCTCAAATGAGCAGTGCATCGACTCAGTTTACAAGAAAGTGAGAAAAAGGCATTCTGCTGGGCTATATCCTATCTTGAGCAGCAGCCCTAACCAAGTACACAATGTCAGGTGATGCGTGTTCTGGAAGGAATTATCTGAGTTACCTTGTTGGCTTCTAAATTAACTACAGTAATTTAGAAATTAAGATTAATGCACGGCAAACTCATAAAAGTCCTCTGTTAAGAATGGACAAGAACCCAAACACAATGATAGGATGCACTGAGACAAAGAGAAAGAACAAGGCTAAGTGCAGGACTATACTGCAATACAATGTCTCATATCAGGTCATCCTATCTGCAAAAGATGCAATAGAAATAAAAAGAGTTCAGGGACAAGTGACAGCAATGAGTTAGAGACCTCACAAAATATCTGTGAGAGAGGAGATTGAAAACACTGGGGCTTTTTGCTTCAGAGAGGAAACAAATCAGGCTGGATAGCGTAGGATATATAAAATGAGAAGAATAGAGCAAAGGCAAACACACTGATAAAGGTAGGGAGCATCCCATACAACAAACACTACCCATGTAAGGCTGGATAGGATTTGCTGCTTTCCTACTAAGTGCACCAATGTGTGTAATTCACTGCCACAAGGCCTAATGCTGTCCCTAAAAGCAGTACACTACAGTTTTGTGAACTGCAAGGATATCAGTGGTCACTTTATACATGATGTATACATACCTGCTCATGACCCCTTCTCCCCAACACCAATGATGTCAATCCTCTTGCTTCACACTACAAGCAGGAAAACAATCTGTCCAGGACACAGAAATTTCTCCTATCAGCAAGTTGTTTCTATGATTCTGCATATTTGCCCACTTAGGAGGTTTTTGTATTTTCTTATATAATGCAAATTTTAAAATGCAAGGTACTGGTGTAAATGGGTTCTGCTGTCATCTGCTGTTTCTTAAATTCCTCTGTTTTGGAGGAAATTCATATATGCTAAACAAGAGTCTGTTTGAAAGGCAGTCTCTCTTAAGGACTTTTAAGTGTTCAAGCAAGAGAGGAAAATGATCATCCTATGTTTTAATGAGTTCATGAAGGACCTGAAAAGAAACTCCCGTTTCAGATGGCTTGTGTCCCAGCAGCTGAAAATTCTTCCCTGTATCATGTCACCCCTAGTGACTCTGTGATCTCCACAAAATGCTACATCTGGCATTCCCTGACCAATCAAGGAGTGCACTTTCTCAGTAAACCTCTAGGGAACAGACAGCTTGTTTCAATAGATTTATAGTATCAGCCCCTGAAAGGACCTGCCACCTACATAGTTCCAAGATTTACAGGCCTGTCATTTCCCATGACCCCATCTAGATCTTCCCAGCAGAGCTGTGTGAGCTGTTACACACTTTGTAACCACCTTTTTCGATACCCTGCTTTACTCCTTTCCAAAAAAAAAAAAGTGAATAAGCATGTCAAAACCCAACAAAACACTTTGCACTGCTATCTGTAGGTGTCTCGCCTCAATCTCCTCGCTTCCTTTACAGAAATGCATGAATGTAGGTTCCTCCTTTACTAAGATGCTCATTTTCTGGACCAGAATCTCCATTTCACTGAGGAGAACACTCAGATGCAAACAACAGTCATAGATTTCCTTGGAACACAAAAGAAGTAGAGTGTTCCCTCCCACAGCTTCATTTCCACTAAATTAGAACAGCCAAGCTTTGGCCTTTCTGACCACAGATGAGGAAGGATGATCTCCTGCTTTTTGCATTACGTTAGGAGACATTTCTGTGACATCCTAGTCCAGCAGCCAGTCAGGTAGCACAGCTCTGAACTAGACCCGTAAACTGAGCCAGCAAAGATTTTGGTCATCTATGTCTGTCACTAATTTGCTGAGACAAATGTCCTTTTTGAGCCTCAGTTTCCCACACTGAAAAATGGGGACCAATAGTGGCTTGTCTCAAAGTGGAAATCAGTTAAAATAGTCTGAGATTCAGAAATGGCAGGGTCTACTGAGCTAAATAATCTCAAAGCAGTCATGTGCTCTGGCATAGACCTGACAACAACTTTTCTATGCCTGTTTTTAATAGAGGTTAACATTTTCATTTTCTCTGAGCATATTTTAGTCTCTATCACATAAAAGCAAGGTCTGTGTGAGGCACCAACAACCAGAATGCACAATCATTAATTTCTGCAAAGCAGCCTTGGTGTCTGTGAAAACACTCCAGGTAACTCAATAAATTAGAATAATAAACACAAAGGAAACCAGAGAACAAGCAAGGACAGGGCAGAAATCACAAACAGAGGCCGACAGCATAATATATGGTACAACAGCAGTCCAAGCTGGGCCTCCACGAGGCACTGGGGAGCCTCTGGGAGGCACACGTGAGGTGGAAGATATCCAAGTCTTGGTACTGTTCCTTATTACTCCCTGAATCTCGCATGGGGTAATTTTAATTCAAACATCAGTGTGCACACGCCGCCGGGGCCTCTCCCCACAATGCCCGCGGGGAGATGCCCAGCTGGCAAGCGCAGCGCAGCCCCTGTAGCCACAAACCCCCAGCAAAGGAGCTTTTGCTGATGCCAACACGAGCCTCAGCAGCAGCGAGCAGCAGCAGCGCCTAAGGCTGAAATGGTGCTGCGGCAGGGGATGTCCGGCTGCTGTCAGGAGGCCAGAGCCTGGTGTCAGCTGGGGAGATGGAAAGGGCTGCAGCTGCCCGGAGGGGTGAAGCAATACCCTCTGCCTGAGGGCAGGGAGCAGAGGAGAGGGAGGATGAACAACTGTGCTTGTTAAACAGGGTACTTTTTGCTCCTTACGCATTCTGCACTCCTACAGAAGCAAATCAACCCCCGAGGGGAGCAGAAGGAATCTTTAGTGCTGGAAAAGCACATTTCTTGCAGGAATGTTTTCTTGCTCTTAACACCCCTTTCTAGTGTTGTGGTACTGGCAGTACCCCCAACAAAGTTCTCCTGACTTGAGGCTCCCCACATCAGCACTGCCCCTGCACCCCTATAAACCTTACACTGCTCCAGACCTATTTCTTTCCTCAACACATCAGGTTTATGCATCTTAAGTGCTCACTTCTGCAGCTACTCCTATTTCAGTCCCAAGTCTCTTCTGAACAGAAAGTGCCATTCACATAAAAAATGACGAGGACAGGCAGAAAGAATTATTGTGAGGAAAGATTCAGCAAACTTGTTCCATTTTCCTCCTGGATCAAGCCCTGAACCCACAGGAAGCCTCCAGAGGTACTCTCTGCTGCAAACGTTCTGTGACATTTAAGAGGCCTCCCAGTGAGTCCTGGGAGCAGAGCGATGGACTTCTAGGGGAAAGTTTTGTCTTTGCTACGCAAGGAACTGATGCTATTTATAACGATTCCTGCTGTCCCCAACTGGGCATGAAGACAATCAGCATCTGTCCACACCCTCGGGGAAACTGCAGAACCAGAGATGCTGTGTATGTATCCGTGCAGTGCCTGCTGCTCCAGCATGGAAACGGCAGGGTGGGCAGAGAGGAGCTGTGAAGGCTCAGGCAGGGCTGGGGAGATGAGGGGCTGGGGAAGGGGGCTGGGGGAAGGGGATGGTATCAAAGGGGATGGGTTTCACATGCAAGTGTCTGTTACTTGAGATCATACAGATGGTTTCTCTTTAGCTGTGGTTTTGAAAAATCCCCTGCCTACTCTGCTGGAGGCCCTTTCCTGCCAGAGCCAAACCTGGAGCTCCCAGACATAGGAGGAGAGCTCAAAGGTCTCTGAAAACAGAGAGTGCATTATGCTGGGGAGCTGGGAACTGGAAGTCTATACAGGTAGTCTTGCGTGCTTTGTCTGCTTGTTCTGACAGGGCAAAGCCCAGGAGCAGCAGTCTGACCTGGTCCTCCTGCCTAGCAGCTGGTTGCCCCACAGCCTGCCTCCACCAGCCCCCATCTGCCAGCAGCCCCCCTTCCTCCCACCCTGTCCTGCACTGCAGTCTGCTGACTGTAATTCCTCTGGCTTGAAGAGGGGCCCTGCCTGTTTCCCCCCCGTTCCTGCTGCTCGCACAGAAGTCTCCTCTCCTTTACTTTCCTCTCTGACACATCCAGATTCCCTGCAGGAAAAACCCCCATGTTGCAAGGCCTTGCTGGGGCATGGGTCTCCTGTTCCTCTCCCCTAAGCCAGCAGCAGCACACACATTTGTTTCCTTGCTCCATTAAGCCAGTAAATGAGGCTGGATTAGCTCAGCACCGTGAGCTGGTGCTCTGAGCCCAGGATGTGTCTCAGCACAAGAAGAAACATCGATGAGCACACAGGAGTGAAGGAGGGATTTGTGAGTTTGGCACCACGCTGTTCTACCCGCTGACACTGAGGAGAACAGCTTCTGGAGACCAAATCACGCAAGCTAATGTAGCCTGCAAATGTTTTGGGGGTTGGCCAGGTGACCATGCTGCCTTCTCTGAGGCCATCCACCCTGCTCCAGAAGATAAATCAATGCAAGGCAACATCTGCCAAGATATTGACTTTGGCTCTGCTCACGGACTGCCTACACTTCAGAGATGGGTAATATTCAGCTTGATTATCTCTCACCGCCAAGAGGAAGTTTCTCTCTATGCTTAAAATCACTAGGATGAGCCAAGGAGGAATCGATCTGTGGGAGAGAAATGCTGACAAGAAAACACGAGTCAGAGACAGGATGAGAGTGGACGATGGGTGAGCAATGGAGACAGCCTCTGGCAGCTTGCCTGGCCAGGTTAGCAACAGCCTGGGTCACTACAGCCAGAGAAAGATTAACACCAAGCACATTACTCCAAACTTTACAGCAGGCCCCTTAATGCTCTTCTCCTCCTTCCCTGAATAGCTTTTCTGCTCTTAAATTGCTCCTCAACCTCTTAAAACATCCTTTCTCTGCTCACCCCTACATCCTCACTGCACTGGAGTTTTCTGATGGCTTCACGGGCACCCAGTTCACTGCCGCAGGCATGACACTCAGTAGTTGCAAGGCTTGCCACTGCTCCACTTTGGGCCTTATGTCACATGCCACTTCCCCAGCAGTGAAAAGCCCCAGGAGTACTCATTAATTGCACCACATCCACCCCTCAGGTAGACCCTAATCCTCATGGGCTCATATACAAATGCACAAAGTGATTTCACACCGATAAAAGGTGACATTTCATTAACAGAACATGCTGACAAAGCCTCATGAGGTGAGCATTCAGCAACATCATCAAACTTTCCCAGGATAGAACACTGAGCCTTCGACTTGTTTTTCCCTACCACACTTAGGGTAAAACGTCCTGTAGGTCCTGTTCCCCTCCAAGGGCAGCAGATGAGAAAAATAAAAAATCTGAGTCCCTGAAAAAGAAAATCAGTTTTAGGGATAGTCTTGACACTGATTCCTACTTCTGTTTGCCAGGTAGGTTAAGTGTCACAGGCTTGTACTGGAGTGGCACTGATTACAGTCTCCTTGGAGCACATCACGCGCCTGAGATGGAAGGGAGAAGGTCAGCCACAGCAAAAGAAATGGGTAAGGACCTCCCAGCCACTCGGTGTCTCGCTGAGGCCCTTCCCTGAACCTTTCTTTCTGCCTGTGCTGCTGCTGTTCTCTGAGCCTGAAGGCAGCACAGACTCAAGCCGCAGAGGTTGAAGAGACCCAAAGGAACCATCTCGTCTGTTCTACTCTGTGAAAGACGGATCAGTTCTACTTCGTCATTTGTGGCATCTGTCACTCCTCGTACATGTCTAGTCTGTCCTTAAAGCCCTCCAGTGATGGAGTTACACAGCCTCCCAAGGCAATTTGATTCAATGTTTTGCTATCTTTACTGTAGCAGAGCTTACTGACATTAAACCCGTCTCTCTTGCTACAATCTTAAACTACTCCTCCCCATCTTCTGCAGAAGACACAATTCCTTTCTTTTGTATCCTATGTACCTGCACGCTGTTACACATATCTCACGCCTAGTCCTCTGTTCTTTGGTCCTAACAGCCCCTTTCCATCCATCTCTCCTCCTGAGCATGCTGTCTAGACTTCTGATCATTCCCAGCTTCCCTCTTCTGGAGTACATCCAACTGGACCACATCTCCTTAGAAACATGACACACTCCAAAGAGACACAGGACACTACTGGAGAATATACAGTGACCAGCAAGTGGCCAGCACTACCACTGAGGCAGGGACACAGCTACAGCAGAACACAAGGATGCCGTAAAATCTAACGCATGCCCTCCCTTCTCTCTTCTCTGGGAGCTGAATGCTGCTCCTACTCTGAGCTTCCTGTGGGGAAAAGAAAGGACATATAACCGGCTAACTGATCCGACCATGTCCCAAGCCCTTGACCCACCTGGCCTGCATTTAAGCACTACTTCCCAAGTCAGGTAAGAACAAAGCTGCACGTGTTCCTCCACCTTGGGACGCACTCTTCAAATTGATAGACCTGCATGCCTCTGACTCATTGCCAGTACTGGAGACCAGCCAGGAGAATAGGGAGGAAAGAAATGCCACTCTAAAGGCCAATGAATACGCATGAAGCATGTTACGCAAGAACCCCCGTGGACCCCCTTACCCAGGTAAAAGTCCTACAGATGGCCCATCCCTAACCACAGTTGATGCAGTGGGGAGGATGTGTGGGTGGACAGATAATTTGATATTGAACTGAAAAATCTAAAATGGGTTTAATGCAGTGCTAGGAAGACAGATTGCCTGCAGCACCTTCTGCTCCTGATTAGGGATGCCAATCTCAGGTTTCTCTTAAGTGTAAAAGCAGCCAGGATGTGTGGGTTTTCACCAAAGCTTCAGAGACCCAGTCCTACAAAATGGAAGTGCCACAGGAGGTTAATAAAGGGTGACCAGCACCGAGGAGCATCCCTGTTAGAGCACCAGCAGCTGGCTTTAGTTTTCTGTAGCATCTTATGGTTTCATGCCAGCCATTGGCGGGGGGGGGGGGGGGGCAACACGGGGNGAGCAAACGTGAGGCTGTCTCCGAAATTTCTACAGCTTCTCCTGCAATCAACAAATCTGGCTGAAATAATCGTAACTCACCAGCTGAAGTCCTGATGCTTCAAGGTCAGACAGGTCTGGCAGTTTGAACACTGAGAACTTTCCCTAACATTGCACCACCACTGTCTTTTAAATGCATCTGCCTTCTTTGCCACTTGCGCAAGAAAATCTCAGGTTTGCATCCCAGCACTGATGTGTCAGCCCATGTGAGCATCATGTAAGAGCGTCAAGCTTCCCACCCAAGAAAGAGCTACAAAAGAGGGAGAAAAAGCCCCCAGATACCTCTTTCCAAGTTCCAGGAGTAGAATCACAGCATGCCAAGAACGCACTGCAGTGTGTTCCTCTGTGGACAGCAGCAAGGTGGCTTTCACACCAGCCTGCAGCCTCAGCTCTTGCCTGTCAATCACCTCAGAAATGAATGGGATCTCCTACCACTCCATTTCCAACTTGGACCACAATTGAAAGCAGAAGAAGCAGATCACTGGAATGCAAAAGGCATCCAACTACATTCCTGCTAGGAAGAGGAAGAGCTTTACTGGTGACACAGCCCCACTTCTTACTCGCCCTCCTACACAGCCCCTTTCTATGAGCTCACAGAACATATATGCACCAGGCATTCTGTGTAGGAAGAGAAGATAAATACACTGTGGGGCCAGTCTGAGGAGATGGAGACAGGGGACAGAGCCTGCCTGAGAAATGTCAGGGGGTTGTGGAAGGACCACCCCTATTTAACCAGCATGCCAAAGGCTATAGGGGCAGCAGATGTGAAAAGGGGAGAGGGCAGGCTGCAGCAGCCCCTCTCCATCTTCTTCCACCAGCTTAAAACCTCCCCTGTCCTTTGACTCGAGGCGACTGCTAATAAACCTGCCTGCACTGAAGGGACAAACATGGCCCACTAAATCACAGCCCACACATCTCTGCTCATATGAGGAGCAGGGCTCCAGTGCCTTTTCCCCTGTGAAGCCCCAGCTGGTGCAGGCTCCCTGCTCTATTGCTGCAGGGATGGAGGCTACGGATCACGTTACATCATATTTGGCAGAGAGGGGACAATCATTTTTCAGGGAGTAATCACTCCTGGAATCTCACTTTTCGATAAGCTCAGAGGACACCCTGGAACAGATGGGTTTTCCTAGCATCCCTGTGCTACCTGCAACACTCAGTAGTTGCTACCTTGCAGTGGTAATGTTTTCCTCCCCTCTCGAGCATTTTCCAATTCCAACATGCTTATTTGTGCCTGGTCCTCTCTGTCACATGCTTTCCTTTCTATTCTCTGACAAGATGAGCACTGGGCCTGACCATGGACAAATTCCTGCTGACTCCAGTTGGGAATCTGGGCTGGGGGTGGGAATGAAACTCACTACAAAGGAACTGGTGTGAAGGAGTCAGCTAGGCTTTGTCACTGTGGTTCCTCTTCTCCAAAGGAAAAGGAAGAGATAATGATATTGGAACATTTTAACCTTTCTTTTTCTGAGCTTGATAGGCTTGGCCTGAGGCACCTTTCCGAGCAAAAACAGGCTGCTGCAAGATTGATTGGTTGGGTGCAGAGTTTAAAGGTAATTTTCTCTTGTCACATGCACATAAATTATTGTGGCTCAAGCTGTGATCAGCTCTACATCTCACTTGTTCGACTGCTTTTATGCCTGGGCTCCTATGAGGAGTTGCCAGAACCATGCCCAGTGCTCCCTAAGCAGCATCCAACATAAATATATATCAAGAGCACCACAGGCATACACACAAAGTTAGTGTCTTGGTTTAAGGTGAGGAAAGGGGACATGCCTGCAAATCTGTACAGACAGGGCTTCCAGCTGCAGAAGTTGCAGCTAGAGCCTTGTTTTGCTCATCTACAGACCTCTTTAAAATGTTCTGTCCATGAACGCCAGGGCAAGGAAAACTCATCCACTCAGATTATTCACAAGGGGGAGAGAAAAGAAGATGCACATGCACACACACAAAGGAAGCACAGCTGCAGCCAAAGTGAAATCATTTTTAACATTCATGAAAATATTCACAGAACACTTCAGTGCTATTTGCCTAAATTTTGCTGTTTGGAGTAAACACTTGAGCCAGAGCAGGCTGTATGTTCTAGGCACAGCACTGCATCAGGGATTAGGGGTGGCTCCTGGATCCAAGTCACAGATTCACACCACGTCCCCAAGTACGTGTGACTCCCTCACTTTACGGCACAGACTCACAATCTGCCACCACATAGCTCCTGACTTTTGATCCTTGTGAAAGGACTTTGCAAGTACCCAGAGCCACCGCATTCCCCATCCATGGCAGCCTTATGCAACACAGGCATGTGTGCTCTGCCAAACTGAAACACAAAAGCAGTGCCAAACAATGACAGCTCTGGTGTGCCCCTGGTCCGAGGGAGCAGACCCCTTTCCCCACCTCTACTCCCCCATCACTCTTCTCAACTAAACTCCTTCACTGGTTTCTTTCCCTGTGCATTCTAAGCAGCTCACACAAGGGAAAATGGTACAGCACACAAGGGAGACTCAGCTGAAGCCCTGAAGACAAGAGCTGTGTGCGTTGTCTCTTCCTCCTTCATAAATACAGCTGAGACGACGACTGGATAATTGGCTAAGTGCCTGTCAGCTTAATAACAGAGAGAGGGAGAGATAGAGAGGGAAAAGGAGAGATTTGTATTTACTATTCAAAGTCATGGATGCTGCCTGCCAGTGAATTTCAACATGGGTTTTGTTCGCAGAGTAAGGCTTGAAAGATGACTGGATGTGCAGCTCCAAGTCAAGGTCTCGTGTGAGGGTGGAAAACCACCCTGGGATGGAGGGAGTGAGGAAGCAGAGTACTGAGGTAGCTGCCATACAGGTGCTACTGTGTTCCTGGTTAAAGTATCCGTGTTTTCCTACACTGGAAAATCATCACTGCCACCACCCCTGGTAGGGCACTGTTCTCACTGACACAACAAGTCATACCACGTTAGGGACAGTGACAGTGGTGCATCTCCAGCATGGTCACACTGCTGACCCTGAGAGGAGAGGATGCAGTGGCACCATGAGTGGTGTGACCATTCCCATTTTGTTTTGCAAACACACAGCACAGAGGTTGGTGCTTGGGGAGCTGGAGCCCTTTTCGCCTTTCCTTTTCCCTCATAAATCTGGTGCATTTCTAGGAACCCATATAAAGAGAGTACTTGTGATGAGAAACCAGTCAGACGTGCCTGGGTTCTTACAGGAGAGTGGAGGGTGTGTGCAGGAGAGAAGTCTCCCCGTTCTTTGAAAGTTTTCACTACTTCCCTCTGCCACTGAAACGTAAATTTCAGTGGCGAGAGTGGTTCAGGTTGCTGCTGGAAAGGGACAGTATTGGCCAGATCTACCGTGGTGTTAATCACTGAGCCTCAGAAGAGGAAGATGCATTATTCTGTCCACTTGCTGCTTTTTTTCCTTAACAGCTGTAGAAACTGAAACACATTGAAACAAAAGGACTCTTCCAGCATTAGTGAGGATTACTGAGCTCCAGGAGTTGGAAAAAGCCAGAGACCTCCAAGTAAGCAGACTCTTAACCTGTCCATCTGGCAGTGCTACCTCTCAGTTGCAAGTGTGGCAGCTGTACACAGTAGATGAACGTTTTTCCAGCTACATAACAAGAAAACACTTTCCACTTTTAAGTGGGAGCACGTGTAGAGAAACACACCCTTGCACACAGGCACACACAAGCACACACCTCCCAAATTTCATAC
The DNA here is from genome assembly GCA_013400655.1 of Mystacornis crossleyi. Classification (NCBI taxonomy): domain Eukaryota; kingdom Metazoa; phylum Chordata; class Aves; order Passeriformes; family Timaliidae; genus Mystacornis; species Mystacornis crossleyi. The sequence goes on along the minus strand of VYZQ01047320.1, from coordinate 44,861 downwards.
AGATGTGCTATTGTAAAGTGTCTGCTGAATGCCAGCCCAATGTGAGTGCGCTCACTTCCATCAAGTTAGGTGGGATGGAGGAAGCCCAACCCCAGTGAAAACAATAGAGCTGTGGCAGTGCTATTTCTCCTCTCTTTGCACGGGGCTGAGCACAGTGGGGACACTTCGGGATCACAGCCGCCCTCTCCCACACGACCAAGTTGCTCCTAATAAAAATCTGCAGAAATATATGAGCATAGAGGAGACCGGCAGTTCAGATTATTTTGAAATAGCTGTTTTCTAGGCAGAGGTGAAACTCATCATTATTAGTTCCCATTACTTACCATAAAACCAGGCACGTTAGATGTGCTCGAAGCCTGAAGCAAATGCTTTGGTGTCAGATTCAGCTGAAAATCACATTCGTTTTTTCTTCGGCAAGAGAACAGTAAAAGAAAACTCAGTAAATTCCTGACTTCACCTTTGTGCCCTCCATTGCACTTACTCCAGCAGAGCACGAGTTCACACAAACCAGAGTGAATTTTGATGGACAACAAAACTAGGTGACTTCAATGAAAATGGCTATATTCAGCCTCACAGTGAGCCTGCTGAAGCCCTGCCGCTGCATCAGCAGCAAGCTGTGGCCCCGCAGATCTGTCAGAATCAGATGCCTCTGGGTCTGGATATAAAGGGCAGGTACGTGTAACATATATTTTGAAAACTTATAGTTATGAGATGGCAAATTCCAGTTACTATAAGCTATTTTAAGAATAGGTCTTTCCTCATGACCTGCTGGGGAGGGGAGTGGAAGAGACACCGACTCTGAGCTACTTCAGGTAACACGTACTACTATATAAATTTTAATGCCAACTAAGTAGGAAAACATATGGTACTTAGTCGCAAACTGAAGTGTGTGTGCAGACTCAGGGGAGGAGGTTAAAGCCATACAGTTCGATACTGTCTCTCCATCTTTCTGAATGCAAAATATACGCACACTGTTATTAAACATACATAATTTCACCCAAGAAAGCCTTTCCGTTCCTAATTTCCATTCCACTTTTCCTTATGATGGGTTAGTCCCACCTTGCAGAAAGCAGATTCTCACACAGGGCCCCCTTACCACTGGGCACACCTTATAAAACTAGTGTGTGTGTATAAGGTGATGATTGCCAGCCTTTGACCATACACATATTGCAACTTCCCTTATCATATGTATGCACACACACTCACATAGCTATGGATGCATGTGTGCCTTCATATAATGGCACCATCTGCTGCCAGAGCTGGAAGTTTTGCAACATCATCTGTTACTACATTTATACATTTTTATTTTTCATTTGAAGGAAAGAATCAGCAGAGTTTGCACAGATCCCAATTTACCCTGTCTCAACACATGGACGTTAGAACTGGTTATGAAGGCTTTGTACAGACTGGAGAGAGAGAAAAACACTTGAGACTTGTAGTCAACACCAGGGTGGATGTGGATGTACTAGAGAATCCTCATTTGTCACGTTTGCTGGGTTGCTGTGTGGCTGAGCCAAAAGGCAGCCCAAGCTAATGGATAGGTCACTAGGCTGGGTGTGCCTGAGCCCTGTCTGCAACCCCGGGCGAGTCCCCTCACCTCCTGCCCACCCCTAGCCTGGGTCCATCCCAGCTAATAGACTGCCCGCCCTGCAGAGGAGGGGATCTCTCACTGTGCTCGCATGGCACTTAATACAAAGGGTGCCTCGACTTAGTGGTGGCCTCCAAGTGCCACAACAATACCACTAATAATCAAGGTTACAATTTTACTGCCAAGACTGTATTATTATGTAGCATTATACATTTGAACATGCCTATTCCCATTTCTAGCAAAGGGCTCAGCTCAGTGCTCCCTGTTGTAAATCATATGCTAATTATAAGTGTAATCTGAACAGCTTTTACTTTTCTTTTAAAATGACGGTATAGGGCATAAACTTTGTTGTGATGTTGTGTTGCTATTTTGCCTGAGGTGCCTTTGTCCTCTAGCACAGCTCCACGTGTAACATATCAGCAAAATACTGGGAGGCCAAGAACAGAGTTTGCATAAATTGCTTATATTGCAGGATTACGCCAACAGCACTGTCATTACTGCTGGTAATTTGATTCTAGCCCATCCTTTGACACATGCAACTTGAAGAAACCAAGTACCCATTAGGATGGATGTTCCTAAATGTGCTATCAGCCTGAAACTTCACATTATTTAAAAATACCTGGTAAAAATGAAAAACGCACACTCAGTCAAATGTTGGTTTTCATCTGTACATCAGCATCAGATTGATTTAATTCTTGATGAAAAGTTGATGCTTGGAAAAATTCAGGAGCAATGAGCCAAATTCTGGCCTTGGCGAGATCCCAGTTCCCCAACAGGCTGAACATCATCTGAGCAGCACTCAGAAGCTTATGCCCTGAATGAGTCACTTGTACCTCTTATATTAGCTGTCCCTGGGAATCTGCCCCAAAGACAAATGGAATATTTCTGGCTCCGCCCTTGGGCTTTAGTGGATTTGTACTGTTATAACAGAACCGACTGGATTGGGGATGTGACCCATTTTGGTTCCAGCTGGTGATGAGCTTCACTTCAGGAGCTTTTAAAAGCTAAATCTGCACTTGTGCCAGGACTTCTAAAATCCCTGGGTAACCTGCAAGTCCCGCTGACACCCTCAGATTAGCGCTTTAAAGGCACTTTGATGTGAGCTGCTGTGGTGGTTCCTGACACAGCTGATCTTTCCCCCCGATATGCTGTACCTGATCCCATAGCATGGACTCTCCACTGCCATTTTGCTTTTGACCCATCAAAAGGGCCAAACACAACACGGAAACACAGTTCCCTTCCTTCCCAGTTTGCAGCAGCTGCCCTTCATTACTGCACATCCCCCAGCTCAGCCAACATCTTCGTATTCCTCATCCCCTCCCTGGGCTGACAGTGTGTTACAGCGCGCAGGGTCCCTGCCTTTGCTCACCCAACACGACCAGAGCAAATGAGGTGGGAAGGGATGCTGAAGGCAGGTAAACAGCAAGAAGATTTGGGGTTGGGGACTGTTTTCTTTTTCCTATTTTGTTTAGTTTAGGGCCCATTTGTTGTGCATGTCTTGTTTGGAGATTTTCTTCTTTTCCTAAGACCAAGCAGGGAAGTTGCATACAAAACCTGACAACCTCATGATGTAATCTTGAAAGCAAGACATCGGTAGGAGCTGTAGCCAAAGTTCCCTCTAACTATTCAAAATAAGGTTCAGTGTCCTTCTCCACTTGCTGAAGAGAGAGTTAAAACAATGAAACCTTAGTAAGTCTGACAGTCTCACCAACACAAAGTGTCATCTTTGAAATATCCTGCTCTTTTTTCTTGGTTGCAGCTGGACAAACACCAGCAAGTCTGCTCAGCCCTTCTCACCTGTTGCAGCTCTCAGACCTCTTCTCTCTTTTCTGCCTTGCTCTAAGGAGCAGATCATTACCCTTTTCCTTGCAGATAGTCTATCACAAGCTATTTTTATTCTCTCTGCAATTCCCTAACTTCCCCATGCCAAATACTCGCTAAGAGTCATCAACCTTCAGCAAGGCCAACAAATGAATCAAATCTGCTGCCAGGTCATTTAGGAGATGAGCCAGTTTAGAGTTAGGGACATTTTTTAATAGTCCCATGCTGAGGGACTATTTTAAATGCTATAGCTTTGAAAAGTCATCTCCAAACTTTTCAGAATAATTCTATTCTGAGTACCAAACTACAGATGAAGCTTCAGAGGACTGTCTTCCTTTAGGAACATTAGGGCTTATAATAAACTATTTTTCTCCACTTCATAGATCAGTCCACCCACCCATTCTTCCACCTACAAGTGTAACCTTATATACAAATATATAAGGCCCCAGAGAGGAAGACTCATTTAGAATATCCTGTCCTTAGTGCTTTGCTGAATGATTTGCATCACAATTTACAGGAATAAAATGTTTTTAGTTATCTTATCACTATGTATACTGCTTTTATTTCTCTCCAACTGTGTATCATTTTTTCTCTCTCCTACATTTTCATTTCCCTTCAAGCTACAGGAGCTACTGGGCACTGCTAAACTGATGTTGCACAACCCCTCTGAAGCAGATGTTTAGCAAAGATAGGTGATATGATCCACGTATAGAAAACTCTTACCTATCTCTCTGCAGACATAAAGTTCTGCTTTGAACACGGTTAGTATAGCTCATCTAATGTTTTTTTTTTTTTTTTCCCCATCTAGCTCTTTCCCTTCTGTTCTCATAGTGGATCTATAAACAGGGAGACGGAGACACTGGGAGTTTTTCAACACAAGGCTGTCTTCAAGTGAGTTATGTTTTGGAGGGTCGAGAAAACAGCAAGGGGCAAGCGAGCAAACAAACCTTTGCTTTAAAACTGAGGACATGAAATGTTACCCTGCAGGACCTAAAGTCCACGGGATACAGGGAAATCTCGCACCTTCCGGCTTCATGTGGCAGTCCTTTCTCCCAGTACAGCTTGGTTTCTGCCTCTTGTCTGAAGGAGGAACTGAAACATCCCAGAAATCTGGGTCTGGTCCCAGGGAA
>VYZQ01047320.1:23329-33407 GCA_013400655.1 Mystacornis crossleyi | reverse complement strand
CACTGCTCTAGGATGAAGGAGAGTGCAAGGGACAGAGATGCATCAGGCTGCTGGCATGCCAGAAGATGGGCATCACCAAGGGGAAACCTCTGCACTCCCGTGACAGACTTTGAGTACAGCTAAAAGACCTGGTCCCATATGAAGTTACCAATGAAAGAAATGCACCCTTTTTACAAGGGTCTCCCACGTATGTTTCATCTACATTTAATAAGAGCTATTGTATGTTAATTAAATGCCCGTGGAGTAAGGAAAACATATTTGTCGAAGATTAACTATTATGCAATGCAAGAAGCATCTGCCACCCAACTGCTAGAGCTTGCTAAATATTTCCTTATCTCAGAGTATTTACTTAGGAGGCAATAACTATCCAGTTAAATCTAAATTTAATGCTTAGTTAAATATAGTTCATAGAAAGTGGCACCAATATGTTTTATATAGAGAACGACAGAGGGGGTTTCAGGGAGGGAGAAGGAAGGAATCCTGTCTCCAGACTCCAGTAAGATCCTGATTCAAGGTGGGACTGCATGTGGCCATGCTTCCCTACCAAGAGAGGCTCATCACAGAGGACTCAGAGGCCCCCCTCTGCTGATACAGCAGTACAGGGGATGACTTCATCTTCTTACGCATTTATACAATCCTCATTAGAACCACTGTAGCGTAACTATTTAATAATAATCATAATAATCATAATAATCGTAATAAACAAAGAGATGAGGAAGGAATTCCCTTGAGGGTCTTGTAAACCTTGTGAAAAATAAAACAAAACCAAAACCTACAGCTGATAGGTCTTACTTGCTTTTAGAAGTGTACAGAAGCAAAAGGAAGGGGTTGTATAGCTGCAAAAGGCCAAACTAGCAGGAATCACACAAATCCTAGGAGAGTGCCTCATGAGTAAAATAAATAATGTTATTTTTATATGTGTTCCCAGAAGAAATAACTCTCTGGACCCATCTCCCCCTGCTGGAAGCAGATAACGAAACAGCACGTCTGGCTCCTAACTTTCCTACCTTCCGAAAACTTGAGGAAAAATTCAGGTAAACAGTCAGAGCATGGACACTGCAAATCCATATTGCAGCCTTTTGATGCCATTTATCAATACTCCTGGTAGGTGCAGGACTGGCAGGACGAGCCTGACTGACCAGATTTTGTCACTGTGCAGAAAGGAATGGATGGAGCAGCAGGAGCCCAGCCCTACAGGTACCACACCGCTCCCCTGCAATGCAAGCACTTAAACCCTGTTCAAAGGGAACAGGGCCTAGAGCAACACACTTTGATGAGCACAGACTGTAAGGCACAGCCAGAGACATGACAGAAGTGTTTGGATGGCAGGTTCAGGAGCGTATCTGTGTTTCCATGCTATGGATGCGGGATTTGTTTGTGTACAAGCTGGAAGGAAAACAGCAGCATGAGCTGAGGCAGCCTGGCTATCCCCACTTTCCCTGGCTTTGAGGGGAATAGGCCGAAGACATCACAGTGTGGATATCTAGGCCAGGTAAAGAAGAGAACCTCCACGCTGGTCCTGGATGGGCAGGAAATATGTTGAGATATGCCATGCTGAGGGGCCCTAGGAGAGGTACTCGGGTCACCTCTGCCTACCTGTGTGGCAGCTCAGTTTTTCAAATACTCAGGGACTGACGTGAAAGCTTGAAGTGCCATCTGCTTTTCATGGAGAGCCAAGAGACACTGAAGCCATGGACTTTGTCCACGAATAGAAGGGGGTTTTTTGCATTTGAGGTGGCTAAATGCAAAGAGCGATCCATGAACTTCACTCAGTGCCAACTGCAACAACCATCTGTATGATGTGGATGGCTGCCCTCTAGGATAAAGCGAGGCTCGTCAGCTCACACCACAAATAGCCACAAAATGGAACTGTTTTCACTTGACTTTAATTCGCTACCAGCCACACCAAAACTGGTGACTCGGTCCCAAATATTGCTGGAATCAGGGAAAAGGCATTTCTGAAAAATACTAAAAAAGCAAACTGCTGGCACAAGTCTCCAGACCCTAGGATGACCGACACAGGAGATTTAAGGGGACTGTGTAATGGCTCCGCCAGCAGAGTCCAGGCACGTGGGGACTTTATTTGGGATATCTGCAGCAATGAGCGAAAACGTATGATGTTTTGTGAGCTATAACGTGTTTAGTCAAGACACACTGCTCACAATGCAGCAGAGCCTGCTCAAAGCTTCTCAGCCATGAAGAGAAAATGCAATTTTGTCGCATTGGCAGAGGAGTTATGGAGAGGAACAAGGAAGAGCCAAAGGGGTTTCACCACATGGCAAGGAAGATTAAGGGACCGTGGAAGGACAGTGGTGATGTCTCATTCCTCTCTTCGTTCCCATACCTGCAGCTCCTACATGCACACATTTCTGCTCTGATGTGCAAGGGTGGCATCCTACTGCAATTAAGCAGTTATGTTCCATTCTCCTTTGGTCCCTAGGATACAGGGAGCCACAGGAATAGAAGAAAAGGAGGAAAAGCAGGGCTAGAAAAGAGATGGAAAAACAAACTTATGAAGCACTTATAGGGAAAAATTCTGCAGTTTGAGAAAAATACATGTATATGGTTTTTATGAATACTTTGCAAGTCTAAAAATTAAACTGGCTTTTGATTCCAAAAAAAAGAGCCAGTTTAGAGCCAAGGCATGTACTGCAACAAGACCAAGCTTCCTCTGAAGTAAGGACCTCATTAGGCAGAAGAATTAACTGCTTGGAGAGCACTCAGCTAGGCCATAACTGGAGATAGTAACATGCATGCACAACACCTTTCTCTAAGCGTGGTCACTGAGCTGTAACAGAACTCCCTCCTGTACAAGAACAAGAGCTGATTTTCACCAATTTGTAACCTTGTTACTCTGCAATTGATCTGGTTTCACAATTGATCTCCTCGGTGTGGACGATTTAGAGGTCAAGGGTCAGGTTCTCAATTGCTCTAAGCACCACTGTCAGAAGAGCTATGCTGATTTCCACCAGCTAAACACAAGTTGTGAAGTTCATCTTCTGTGCTGCATGGGTAGAGAACTGTGTTATCACCGTTCAAAGGAAAAAAACTAGTTTGACTGGTGAAGAGATTTTGTGTTCAGACTTTTCGGAAATTTTCACCTTCAGTTAAAGAGCAAATCTGAAGGCTGGACAGGAGGAAAATAGTAGCCTAAAAATGCCTTTTTTCATCAGTATGACCAAGCAGAATTAAAGAATTAGTACTGCTGATGGTTTGTGGCCTTTATTACTGCTTGCTACCATAGCAAGTGCTTATGGAACTACAGACTCTTTTGTAAAAGGGTCCTTCCTACTTGAGAGGGGTAAGAAAGAGGGTGCTTCTTTTTTTGCTTAAAAAAAAAAAATTGACCTTCCAGTCTTATATAAATAAAACAATACAAGAATAAAGGTCATCAGTAGTGTCAAGAGCATCGCACTGCCTGTTCCCTGAAAGATCACATACCATTAGCGACTCCCTTACCAACACCTCACAACTGGACTCTGCAGCTGCTCCTTGCCAGAGGGTGTCAAATCTTTTTGAAACCACTGGAGGCCAGGCTGCTCAGCCAGTGCTGCTGTGTGGCAGGAAGCCAAGCTGCCTGCCATCCCCCAGCCCAGTCAGCAGTACCAGTGGGAAACTGTGGGACCTGTCCCCACAAGAAAGGCTGGCTCATGGCTTCAGAAGCAGAGGAATAGCTGATCCCAGTTCTGACATTTCTTGTGGGAACAAGGTAGTATGTCAGCCTCCGTTTTCTAAATGTGACTATAGGAATTAGGCATTCAAATCTAGACAAGCAGTCCGTACCTCCCACTGATGACAGCTTCAAAATATCTTTATATTTGGCAGTGACTGGTTGCTTCACCAATGTCATGTAACACTTGAGTAGTCAGGCAGAGCCAGAGTTCAACCCTACAGGTCCTTAAATAATTCACTTCCCCACAGGAAAGCAGTAGCTCTCTCTGCTTAGTACTAATATCCCCCAAAACTTTCCTCCCAGTGCTGGTGAATATTTACTGCTCTCAGCAAAAGTAATTAGGATTGACTTCACAAGTGACTGCAGTGGTTAACAGCTCCTCCCAACACAGAACCAGAGAGATGACCCAAAGGTTGGGAAATTCTAGTCCAAATTCCTCAGTGAATTTGGGTAAATTATTAAATGAAGCAGTCACAGAGGCATAAAAAGTTAATTTCCCTAGATTCCCTCTGCCCTCAGAGAAGTAACCTTCTCTTGAGGGCACTCAGAGCAGATGCCTAATTTAACCATTTAAAATTGTCCTGTCTCTCAGAGCGTATCAAAGTTTACAGCTCCATAGCAGAGATCCTCACATAAGCTTCCAATCGTACACACAGAGCGAAGCACCAAAGGCTGCAGGGTGATCTGACACGATCTGACACTACTCTACCGAAAGCCCCAGTAAGACTCAATCCACAGAACATGCCAGGCGTGACCTATTTCCAACGTACTCCTTAACAGGCCCCAAAACAACTGCCTGGCAGCTGCAAGGGACGTGGGTTGCTGCAGACAGGAATTCTATGCAACTAAGAGGTGGTCAAATCCATCCCGCGGAGCCCTGATGCGTATTCGATGACCTGCTCTGGCAAGGAGTTCTCGACACAATGCTAATGGATGAGCATAATCACTCTGACAGCAATGATTCTGAAGAGAGCTCCTAAGTCTTGCTGAAATGATACATGCTACATATCCATCATTACCAGAGAATTAATTTTCTTGTGAAGAATAGAGTGCAGCAGGCTGTTGTGCCATGCATTTTCTTGTCCTTTACAACAGCTCCAGCATAGCTTTTATGAAACTTAAATTGAGGCCTGTAGCAAGACAAAATTCTCAAGTTCTGTGGTGCTATCAGGACACAAGGCACTGTCAGAAAGCCTCACATGCAAGAAATAGGAAGAGAAATTTGTATGCAAATATTTGGAGAAGGTTTCCTTTGAAACTACGACCTGCCTGACTTCAAGCTTCTGAAAACACTTCCATTCATTTCACTGTAATCAAGTCTGAAAATGAGGAAAACACATCTTTAACATGTCCAGATCTTCAAGATGAAAAGCCAGGAGAAGTGGCCCACAGACACAGGCTCAGTTAATACCATCCTTACAGACTACAGGTCAGGGCTGTCTGCACCAGCATGTAGGGTTAGTGCATGCCTTGTCTTTCAACACAAACTTTTTAATGTTTCAGCTTTTCTTCTCATCTCTCTACTACTCTCCTCTAAACTTCTTATCCTGATATTTTCAAGTTTTTTTTTTCCCTTTCCTAGACTGCTCCCATGCCCCATTTCTGTCAGGCCATGTCATATTCATACATTTTAAAGCTGGAAGGGACTTCTCAGATCATCCTATCCAGCTCCTGCCTCAAACCACAGAAACTCACCCACTTCTTGGGTTCAATGATTAATTACCACACCAAGTTAAGATTTTTTCTTCTTGTTTTAAACACAAATGTTATTTCCTTTGTCATCCAGCCACTGAACTGAATCATGCTTTTGTCTGCTTAAATGGTTGCCTATTGTTAAATACTATCTCCTTGGAAAATTATGTTGTACCTGTTTGAGTCTTACTTTGTCCCACTTTTGCTCCTAGTTCAATACTTTGACACAAACGCCCAACACCTGGTGCCAGAGAGGAAAATAGGGTGTTTTCAGTAGCCTCTAAGAGAGCTGGCAGATGTGAGATTAATATCACTGTCCTTGATATGGGCCAGCTAGCAAAGAAGTAGGGCCACGAGTGGTCCAAGCACGGGAAAGGCGGAAGTAGGAGTAGGGGTGGAACAACAGAGGACCTACCTATCAAGAGGTGCATAAATTCGGTAACTTCTCAGAGAGAGGAGGCATTTTGCTGGATGTGATTCCAGCACCTCGTTCTGTCAGACAGGATGGAGGGACTTCCAGTTCTGTGCTCAGATGCAGTGGCCGTGCAGTACGGCCTGTGGGCGTCACCACTTGCAGCAGCAGCACCTCCTCATCTCAGAACCACCCTGATTCCATTTCATCCCAACTCATGTTTAAATCAGCGTGGATAAGGTGAAGCAAACCTGAGTCTGGACAACTTGCAAACTGCCCAAATGAAGCAACACCTCTCAGAAAAAGCAATACCTTTTAAGGGACAGAAATTCTTCCCTGAACCACTGCTTATGACTCTGCTAAGGCTGAGCTGGATGAGGGATGCACACATTCTGAAACGACTCCCTAAAACAGAGGTTTGGGCATGCTATTTATAAAAGCCTTCGAGGCAAGAGTGAGAATAAGCAGGTGTTCTCTTGAAGGGGCATAAAATCTGTGTGGGGACTTGACCTAGCTCAGGCCCTGAAGTGCCAGCAAATGCACACACACACACACACACTCACACACACACACACAGACAATTTACTCAGCTCCAGCAACCTGTTAGATCCAGCAGCTGGCAGGACTTTATGAAACAAAGAGCCCACAAACCACACAGGAACAGAAGCATTGCTTCCTGTGAAACCCCTGGGGGCTGTACATAGTCCTGGCCTTCAGTGACACTTTATTGCTTTCTTAATTTATACAACACACCAGTATTTTTTTATAATAATGTAATGAGCCTGCTAGCTTCTTCCAGCAGGCAGGGATCAGAGAAGGATAAAGAGCAGGTTGGTCAGAGCACTATAGCAGCTGGCTGAACAAAAGCAAGTGATATGAAAAAAAAATCACTAAAGTTGGATCAGACTGGAGCAAGATAATAAGAAAAGGCCCAAAGAAAACCTTTGATGAAGAGATGGAGCTCTGAATAGGGCACTTACATGCTTCATTACTTGCCCTCTGATAGAGGAATGGACTGGAAGATGAACTCCAAATACTACACCTATTGCACTTGTGGGTGAGGCTACCTCAAGTGTCCTCCAGGAAAATCTGCTTTTTATCCAAGCCATTGTCCATAATACCTTTTCATCTTATTCTTTCAGTCTGCAAGGAATCATCCTGTGTTTTCCAGACATCCAGGGGAGGCCTGAATTTTTAAAACGGAGGGCTCCAAGTCACTCAAACATCTGCTTCTGAGCTTTTGGTAAGACAACCACTTTCACATACAGTTCTGAGAAAGAATGGTGAAAATGGTTTACCAGAGCTACTTTTCAACTGGTGAGAGTACAGTATGAAGGAGCTGGCAGGAAAACTCTCTACAGGTTTGGGGTGATAAAACTCTACTGCCAAATGCAAGGGCTTACCTACTGATGTGATGAGGATTCCGTGGAAGAAGGAGCCTAAAGCACAATTTTCCCGTTTAAACTGTCTATCAGTGTCTGCGATGTCAAAGGCAACCTTGACAGGTAGTGGCCCCTTGGATAAATTAGGTGAATATAATCAAATGGACCTTTGCTACTGATTTCTGTGGGGCTATGATTTCATTTCTTGAAGTCTGCCTCTTGCTCTCATTCCCCATAAACTGCTCTTGGCTGGAGAACGGGTGCAAACACAAAGAAAAAAAGCAAACACAGAAGTTAGGGCACACCTTCAGATTCATGTCAGTTTAACTTAACTACAACAATTTTCCAGTAAGCTCATTGCTCATCAAATGGAGGCACAAACAGTGAATGTGGCTGGCTTCAGACAGATGCAGCCTAAGCAAATTAAGTGCAAATTTCTCCTGCACCCAGCTCCTTCAGGACACCCTTGTTCTGTCCATCAACATGCCCCGGTATTCCTGCCCACTCTCACCATCTGCTGATGTAGCTAAGTCCTGAAAAGAAGAAGCTGCTATTGCCCATGAATTTTTAATATAGCAAGGAAAAGGCTGCAGGAAGAAGAAGATTTGGTGGCATTTACTCTCTGTGATCAAAGCCATTTCATGTCTCTGGTGTGATATTATTAGAACACAATATGAAGTGAAAGCAGTGTTCAGACTGAGGTCCCTATTCAAGAAACATTTTCTGCAGAGGAGAATGCAAGAACCAATGCCAGCAGGAAGCCCAAATTCTTACAGCCTCTCTCTGCCCATGTGTATCTGCATCACATGACAGAAAGAGCCAAGCAGGTACCTTCAGTCCATTTCCCTCTGTCACAATCACGATGTTCAATGGGACACCTCCACTCTCCAACAACTAAAAGCGCTTGTATGGTCAGCGGTAAGAGAGCCCAGTCTAAAGGGAGAACATGCCACAGAAAGAGCTGTGGTTTAGGTCTCTGCTGTCACTGGCATTTGTTAAATAAAATACTGACTGTGTGCTTGCATGTATCAAGCAACCACCCAAGAGAATGTAATGCCATAGAGAGAGCTGATATATCCTGTCTCTGTCCCATCACGAGCTGAGCCAATCCTCCAGAGCCAAGAGGCACATGAAGACCATGCAGGGAAATCTGTTATGTGCTCAGTGAGGAGAAAGGGATTTTTTAGCTGACAAGAAAGGAGTAATGGGGTTCAAACAGATTTGGCTCTCAGGAAGTATGGATTAATTCCAGACCTTTCCTCTACTAAAGGACATAACAAAACACATACTATAGTAAGTTTTTGAAAAGCTTCTTCCTCTGACCTCAGACAAACATGGATGCACGAGAATATTCCCCTGGGAAATATCTGCACTAGCTGAATATGCTGTAATTACAAATTGCCATTCTTTTTGCCATTGTTCAATCCACAATAAAACTCAGGCACTGAGAGGTCACGCTGATCAAACTCCTAGCCACAAGCAATGTATCCCATACAGATCACATTCTGTTGTTTGAGACCTTGTGAGGCAAATCTGTCCACTGCTGGTTAGTGTTTGACGAGTGCTTCATGAAAAGCCGATGCCTTGTTCACAATATACCTCTGATGGCACTGAGGATGCATTGTTCACACCAGCTGAAACTTTCAGCCTCTATTCCACAGCTTAAAGACTGTAAGCAACGGTCAAGGTTCAAAAAGCAGCAGGAATACCTGTGCGGAAATATTTGCCCATTGAGTCCCACTGCTGATACGAGACTCTTGTCTGCTCACTGAAAATCATCACACAAATGCATTTCCACTAATACCACCCAAGTAAAGACAAGGGAACCACAAGTGAAGCTGAAGTGAAATTTAAGTATTTCGGTAAACATCATGTCTGTAAATGAATGCTGAGGGCCGTCATGCAGATATTTACAGAGGTAAAAGAAAAGATCTGGATGGCCCTTGCTGCCTTTACATTCTTCTGAGTTGGACTACAAGAAAGCTGAAGAAGGACTTTTAACGAGGGTATAGAGTGGTAGGACAAGGGGGGATGGCTTTAAAATTAAAGAGAGTAGGGTTAGATTAGATATTAGGAAGAAATCCTTCACTGTGAGGGTGGTGAGGCACTGGACAGGTAGTCCAGAGAACCTGTGGATGCCCCATCCCTGGAAGCATTGACAACTAGGTTGGATGGGGCTTTGAGCAACCTGTTCTAGTGGAAGGCATCCCTGTCCATGGCGGTGGGGTTGGAAGTAGATGACCTTTAAGGTCTCATCAAAGCCAAGCCATTCAGTGATTCTGTGACTAAGGGTCTGTACTGGATAGCTCTTTCTATGCCACTGTGCAAATCACGCACAGTTGACTGCAGCAGAGAAAAGGCCACGAACGCATAAAAACATCCAAAGGGACTGCAAGACATCAACACCGTATATAATGTGCCTGCAGTCTCTCAAAGCTCTGCAATGAGAAAGCCCCATGAAGCAGAAGTTCTGTTCATACACAGGAAAGCAGGAATGTGTCATGGCTAAAATCCTTGGACTGGAAGCCGGTTTGGTGTTACTGCCACAGAGAATTGCACAAAGGATTCAGGTTTCACACAAGGTGAACTATCCCCACTTCACCTACACAGCACAACAGAGCTGCGGGGGATGTACCAGGCACTGCAAGTCTGTAAGGAAAGAAACTGGTGAGTGAAGGTCAGGGTGCAGTCCTTTGTGGAAAGAGGCATGTGACACCATCATGCTCTGCTTGTGCATGAGTATGAGCAAGGTGAGACCGGCATACCTGATATTACAACTTACTGGGATGACTGAATAGGACAAATATTAACTTTTAAGCTCTGTGGTCTTTTTGTCAGGAAACAATGCTTACAAAAAGAAAATAAACCAAATCAGCTCAGACAGGAAGGGAAAAAATCCCCATTTCACCCAGAAATCAA
>VYZQ01047319.1:60413-75670 GCA_013400655.1 Mystacornis crossleyi | reverse complement strand
ATATTTGTAAGTGAAAAGATTAGTGGTTTTATGACTAAGATTTATGTTGGGAACAGAGAGTGACAGAGAAAAGCTTACTAAGGGAGGAAAGAGATACTTACACAGGATAGACTGAATGAGATTCTGCAGGAAAGAACCTCTAAAACTAGATGTTAGAAATCTTAGAAGATAGAAGGAAAATAATAATGAAAAACAGCAAGAAATACAAGCACAAAAAAAGTAAGACAAACTAAAAGAGAGGCATCACCATTACATGCTCCAAATCAGACAGAAGGCCTAATTTGTATTTTTTCCTGAGAACAAATTATTTCCGTTTAATAATTGGGCTGAACTTCAAGAAGCCAGACAAACTCATAAGGTCCTTCTTGTCATTAATTCAATCAGTTATTGGGATGACTTCTGTATGAAATAGACATGAAAGGCATAAGAGTAGAAAAATCCAATCTTGACAATTTCCCTGTGACAGTGGTTTTTTAATAATATTAGAGGAATATTCTCTCTCAAAAAGAGAGAAAAATCCTGCATGTGGAATAGGGCTAAAAGAGTTTGTATTTCCACAGCAGGCTACACAGCTTATGCAACTATTTCCTGCATTCTAGATTAAGTTAAAACAAGACCAAGAATCTACACAAAGTGTAACAAAGCCAAAACCAAAACCAAACTAGAGTTCAGAGAAAGAATTTACTGTCCTCCTGATGCAAAGATGCACACTTTTACCCGTCAAGAAAAAGATTTTACAGGTTACATTTTCTTTTCATTCAATATGCAAAGAAAATTTAAATGTTTGGGAAGAGTTTTGAAATATCTCTACTCCTGTCCACTGACCAATTTACCAGCTAACACTTGTTAAGCATGGTTACAGTTTCGCAATTCTTTATCCCAGCACCAGCACTAAAGCAAGACCAAGCTCCCAGGAGGGAATGATTCCAAATTACATCAGCTGGCAAAATGTCCTCAAGGATCTTCTGTCAGCTACAGGGAGCTGGCTCACCCTCTGGCTAATATTCCAGTATATCCCTCCAAATTTAAAATCTCTACCCCATCTCCTTCCATGTGGGGAATTGAAACAAGTCTTTATTCTTTATATAATAGCTAAGAAAAAAACTCAATATCTGCTGACCCGAGATATTTTATAAAGTCTAATAATTCTCACAAAAATAATAAAACTGCACTCACAATGAATTCATACTCGCTGTGTTTCACATATTTCACATGTTTCACAGTTTTTCAGTTGCAAAGTGTGACATATAGAGAATTGACTTACAGGACCAAATGCATTGCTGTCAAAGCTATGTCCATGGTGATCCCCTTCCACCCAAATATGACCATGTGGAACTTTCACATACTTCTTTTTGTATCCAATGGTTCTAAACAGAATTGGAAAAATGGTTAGTTAAAAACAAACAAACAAAAAACCCAAATCCAACAATGTTTTGTTAGGAAAATTCACATATTTACACATATCTAGGGCCTGTTTACTACACTGTTTTGTCAGAAATCACATCACAACCAAGGAAGAAGAGACATTTCAGTTAAATATAATTAACAGATTATTAACTCTATCTCTGTAGTAACAAAATTTTGAACAATCAGATTTTATCTCAGGTAAATACGAGTGAACATATATATGTTGCAGTGACATAAAGATACTGTTTAAGACCATCTTTCTTTATCAGAAATATACTGGTGTATCTGAACTGGCCTCAGATCCAGAGCTTAGATTCCTGCAATGATTCTGTCCTGGGGGTAGAATTTTTTCATCTATAACAAGCTAAAGAGGATAAACTTAGAAGAAACTTTTAAGAGAAGGCCAAGTGATGAAGAAAAATGACATTGATGCCATCCTCTACAGAAAATCATACTGCCACAGCATGTCCCAGTATTACAAAACGACAAACTACAGATTAGTACTAAAGCTGAGGTGCAGAGTATGCAAAATTCCTGTTTTTAGATCCCCAAGTAGCTGTCATTTTCATAATGCCAGTCTGCCTTCTACCGCACACTTCTGCTTTCTTTCAGATGGGACCTGTTATTCCACACTCATTCATGCAGAGAAGTTGTCATGCTTTAACCCCAGATAGCAACTGTCGTGCATGCTGAATTATTACCAGGACAAAGCATTTACAGATAGGACTATGAACAGTGATACCTCTTACTTAGTTTTGAATAAACAAGTCTGTCCATAGACAGAAAAAGACTTTTGATCTAGCTTGTTGCCTCCAGCTGCTCATCACTTTTCACTTTCTGGAAGATATGCCCTCAGAGCTGAAGGCAGAAGGAGCACACTCTTAAACTAAAAAAAAATTAGCTGGAGAGAAAAAATCATCTTCACCAGGAGATTCAGCTGAACTGTGCAACAGCACTAATCAGAGACATTCGCAAGTCAAAATTTTAAAAAATGGGTTTTAGGAGGTTTGTTTTGCTTGGGGAGGAGGGTGAGTACATTAAAAGGACAAGTTAATCAATAACCTGGAGGCCATGAAATAGTAGATGAATAAGGAATCCTCAAAAGTGCATTTTTTTAACTTTATTTGACTATATTAGTCAAATAAAAATAATAATTACTTAATTTGCATGTCACAAAATCTGACCAATGCTTTTTCAAACAGCTTTTTCCTGGCAGCTAAAAGGATGAGCATGCCAGTACTATATTCTAATGGAATTTCTACATGTGATTTCACTGGAAGCTGAAAATATAATGGCCTAGTTGCAGAAAAGAAAAAGACTGATCTTCATTTTTTATTAGAACAGTTTCATATTGCACATTTTTCAAGACTAAATTCCTAAACCATTCAAAACAAAAATGTAAAACTGTCCTAGTTGGTAAATATATGATTTCCTAAACACAAAAAGTATGCTATAATAATTCAATTATGCTAAAAAAGTAATTTATTGCTATGAAAATCCTTTTATTTTTTAAGAGATATGGCATACAGTTTGGACAATAAAATTATTTATATTTTGAGATTTCATAGCGCTTTGTTTCATTGATAGTTTCTTTTATAAAATATTATGTATTTTACTAGTAAAATGTTTTAAAATATAGGATGTGAGTTGTCCATTAATTCTGCTGTTTGACTAGACACTTCTGAAAATTATTAAACAGGTCTCTTCCATCAGTGATAAAGGCAAAAACTAGCTATAAAAATATTTAATTTTCTCTTCCATTCATCCTCCTGAATACACAAGAGTATATTGTGATAAAATTTTGTACCAATACAGACTTCATGCACAAGACTGAATTTCATTCAGAAAGGTGAAAGGATTTGAAAGTTAATTCTGCTGACATGTTTACCTCATAAATGTCAGGAAAATAATATGGGAAATGCCAGTCAGTGACTCAATTTCAGACCAGACACAATCTCTTATTCCCAAATAATCTCCTCTTTTATTATGATTAGGAAATCACTAAGAGGAAGGAAAAAAAGGTTTTGTAATTAGTACTTAAAACTGGAGAAAAAAAAATGGTCTGCATGGATAGGCCTTCCAAAGTTTTTCAGAGACCCTGTGAAAATCTAAGGGTTTATGTTGTATGGTATGTTCTTGAAGGCCTAGAGGCAAAAAGGAAAAGATTATAGAGTGCCATAATTATAATTGGTTATTTTTATTAGTTCCAAAACATAATAAATACATATTTCTTTTCTACTCTTGAAATAAGCATCATAAACCAGAATATTTCTCTACAGTTATGCAAAAATAAAGTCTCTTGCAGTGATTAAAGAGGAATTATATAGAAATTCTCATACTGAAAAAAGCAGATTATTGTACACAAGTTGTTTTTACTTAGAGGAAATAGAATTAAAATTTACAATGTTAATAAACATATTAAGGGAATAGCGGAGAAAAAACAAATGGAAAAGAAACAAAAGCAGCAGTTCTAATTATCTACTTCAGTAGATAGGAGTAACAGTTCATGAATAAATCCCTTAAACAGGTAAATTTAAAATCTTCTGCCATTTCATGCATGGGTTATATAAACCATCATATTTTTCCCACATTTAGGCTCAGTAGAAAAAAAAAAAAGAAAAGATATATTGTAAAAAATAAGTACCCGCATATCTGTGAATGGAAGAGAGGCAAGAAAATCTATTTTCCTAAAACAATTCCTTCAAAATGTTANTTTCCAAAAGACACCACAACACTGTAGTATTTGCATAGGGCAGTTATCTGGGGACTTTGCATCCTCTCTAGCAATACTACTGCATACACTGTCCTGTGGAACATTCTGGAATTTGAAAACAAAGTTTTACTTGAGATTTTCACTGCATGCATTAATAACAAACCACAGCAAAGGCTCATGTTACAGTGAAACGAATCATCTGTTTCTTGATATTGGTTTTAATTTTTAAAATAACTTCATTGCTGAGTAACTCCACAATAGATCAGTAAACTGCAACAAATATTCCTGCAAACAAATCAGACTACAGGCTTTAGAAAGCCATTTGGTTCACTATTGTAGGTTATTTTTAATTACTCTTGCAAAGACTATGTTGATNGAATCATCTGTTTCTTGATATTGGTTTTAATTTTTAAAATAACTTCATTGCTGAGTAACTCCACAATAGATCAGTAAACTGCAACAAATATTCCTGCAAACAAATCAGACTACAGGCTTTAGAAAGCCATTTGGTTCACTATTGTAGGTTATTTTTAATTACTCTTGCAAAGACTATGTTGATATTTTTAAAATAAAAACCCCCAAACTTGGTTTTCTTTCCAAGAAGAGAACCCAAATTGATTCAGAGTCAAAATTAGTCATTGACCCTCTCTTCCATGAACCCTACAGAAATTTTAATCTCTGGCCTAAATTGCAAGGAAGAGACCATTTGTGTGTGCTACACTTGCAATATGGCTCCTAATCTAAAAGTACAAACTACCATTTATTTGTTTCACTAGCTAAACATTTTAGCTAGACATGCTGAAATAAAGCTATTGTCCTTTTTTTTTGTGCAATCCTACAAGACCAAATTACTAACACAAACATCATTTCTGAAAAGTGACTCGACCTTTTTTTCTTAATGATCATCTTGCAGACTACTGCCATCAACTTTGGGGATTTAGATCTATGTAAATGAATAGCAGTTTTAAGTGTAATGATCAATAGTTCTGTGAAAAATAAATACAATACAAAGTGAAAAAATACTTTGAAATGCTTCTAGCACTCTTCAACAATGGCTGCAAAACTTAAAATCCTGAAGGCAAATATCAATTTAAAGCGCTATTAGCTCACCAGGAATTTTACATCAATTCCTTGCGAGAGGTCTTTGCTGCAAAGGAATTGCAGTCAATAAGAGAACATATATTGTTAAAGCAATGCAAACTTCTGTTTTTCTTTCTTAGTTGAGCATCTTTAGACTCCTTTCTCTGACTGACTGTAACCATGACCTCTCTTAGCTCTCATGCTTGAAGTTTTTAATTAAATTTAGAAGATATCTGAATGAATTCTTAAGAGAACAATTGCTGTAAGTAATAATTAACTTAGTATTTGTTAATTTCATATCTAGTTCATTAGCATGAGTTCTAATTACTGAACAATCTATTAAACTTCTTAAAGCCTCTACTAATGAAGAGTAGTCTTTCACTTTCCTTAAATTTACTACCTTTTAAGAAAAAATAAAAACTGTTTAACACCTCTTATTCTTCCAATTTAAATGGTTTGCTTTAGAAATATTTCGGGCAAAGACATTAGATTACACATATTTTGATATATAGAATTCAAGCACCTGTTAAAAACCATACTGGTGTGAGAAAAAAAAAAATTGGGGGTTTTACTGAAGTTTTTGACATATTAGTAATAATCACCTATGCTTCTGTTGCTGAAACTGTAGTTACACTCTCATTGGCTTAAGAACAGGGTCTACCAGAGTTGCAGTAATTTTCTTGTTCAGAACATAATGGAATTGCATTTATCTTTTTAGACGTTTTTACAGAAGTTGGTCTGAAATTCTGATTTACTTTTTCTTACATGAGGTACATTTTGAACCTTTGCAAAGTTTTTTTCTCCACAATTTAATAGCTAACAGATGTACTTATAGCTATCCTTGGCTGAGAAATAATTTCAATCTTGACAGTCAAAAATGAGCTCTGTATGGTATTCTAACCACCTGCCCACAAGCAAGAAAAATCTGCTTTTTTAGGATGCGGTAGCAGTGCCAAAGCAAGCAACTTGGCTCAGCTAAGCTGGATGAGGAACGATTGCCTTCAGTTTGATTTGACCTTGAGAAATCTAAAGGTCTCAGCAATCTGCATATCTTTGGGTGTCATCAGGAAACAGATACGGTAGATAATGTCCTGTTTGCAGAGGAGATTAAAAAAAATACAAACTCTTTTGCACAATAGGTAGTCTCTATCATACTTAAGAACAACTTTCTCAGCATGAATTGCTGTACATGTTTATTGGGTTTGTATGGCCAGGTTTTGGTAGCATGAGGTCTACAGGGGTGGCTCTGTGAGAAGCTGTCACAAGCCTCCCCCATGTCCAAAAAGGCCAATGCCGGCTGGCTCCAAGGTGGACCCACTGCTGGCCATGGCCAAGCCCATCAGCAATAGTGACAGGGCCTGTGGGATAACAGAGTAAAGAAGGGGGGAAAGTTGCTGTATGATGGTAATTTCTACCAAGAGAGTGATAACATATGTTACAGCTCTGCACATGTCAGGGTCAGTGAAGAAGGAGGAGGAGGAGATGCTCAAGGTACCAGAGCAGAGAGTCCCTTTCAAGTCCTGGTGCAGACCCTGGTGAGTCAGGCTGTCCCTCTGCAGCCCATGGAGGTCCATGGTCGAGTGAAGATCCACTTGCAGCCCATGGAGGACCCCACACTGGAGTAGATGCTTGCAGGAGGCTGTGACCCCATGGGAAGCCCACTCTGCAGTAGGCTCCTGGCAGGACCTGTGGCCACATGGACAGAGTAGTCCATGCAGGTAGGTTTTCTTGCAGGATTTGTTAAC
Organism: Mystacornis crossleyi; assembly: GCA_013400655.1. Classification (NCBI taxonomy): domain Eukaryota; kingdom Metazoa; phylum Chordata; class Aves; order Passeriformes; family Timaliidae; genus Mystacornis; species Mystacornis crossleyi. Next base: position 68,725 of record VYZQ01047319.1, on the reverse strand, counting down.
CTGCAGAGGACCCACACTAGAACAGTCTGTCCTGAAGGTCTGCACTGAATGGAAGTGACCCAGTCATGCTAGAAAAGTTCATGTTGGAGACTGTCCCATCAGAGGAACACCAAGATGGAGAAGGAGAAGGGTGTGAGGAGTGCTCTCCCTGAGGGGGAAGAAGCAGCAGAGATGTGATGAAATGATCACAACTCCCATTCCATGTTCCCCTGTACCACTGGGTGGGGGAGAAAGGAGAAAAAATCCAAAGTAAAGTTGCGCCAAGGAAGAATGGAGGGGTGGGGAGAAGGCGTCTTAAAGATTTGGGTTTATTTCTCATTATCCTATCCTGATTTGCTTGGTAATAAAATATATTAATTTCCCCAAGCTGAGTCCATTTTGCCCAAGATGGTAATTGGTGAGTGATCTCTGCTTGTCCTTATCCCCACCCACAGGCCTTTTGTTCTATTTTTTCTCTCATGTACAGCTGAAGAGGAGAGCAATAAGCAGCTTAGGTGGGTACCTGGCATCCAGCCAGGGTCAACACACCACAATGTGGAATTCTTTCCACATACATCCATCTTAACCAAATCCGCAGAATGAACAAATACTAAGATATTCAATTTCAAGTGACACCCAGATCCCAGAACATGAACCTTACTGCAAAATAACATGTAAATTTTATTAGTATCACTGCAGGGAATCTTACACATGACACTAAACACCTTCCAGCTCCTACAAAATCTCCTTTTTCACTTCCAACACACACATACAGCCATCTGTGCCTTTCTACTTTAACTCTTCCCTTACACGTACATAAAGACACAAAGGCAGGGTTATATATATGAAGCAACAAAATGTTTTTTCTGAAGGCCAGCTATAGACTATGCATGAGAATAAGTAAATAGGTTAGAGAATATGCTCCAGTTGTGTGTATATATTAACTTTTGCCTCAGAGCTGAAATCTGTTTTCCTTATAAACTGCAGATCTACTAGTTATTGAGAGGCATGACTATAAAAAATGCATCCAAACTCAGAACCTTGAAAGTGCTGGAGCAGCCCTAATGCTTCAAGTATTGCTTCATAAGCATTGCCAGACCTGATATATTGAGAAGGGAAGCCCCAAAGACAGAAATGACAGAATCTGAAACAAAAGACTGCCATTCAGTGAGATTAGGAATAGCCATTACGGAGGCAGTGATTCCCTCTGTCTGTAACTGGGCAAATTTTTGATTGTATAAACTCTGTTTTACACTTTGCCATTAAATATTTTGAATTCTTAGAAAAAATGAATACTAATTTACCGGTTTCCTCATTTGGAACAGAATTATGATTACATGAACACCCCCTTTTTAATAAACAAGCAAAGCAGTTAAAGCGAGCTGAACTACAAATGCTATCTCTTTTCTGCCAGCTAAAGCATTACTACCAAAGTGCATCAGTGCAGGTTCCTATAACTCAACAGTGCTACGAATAAGTTGAAATCTGATATGGGAATTACAGAAGATGTTTGTAGCTCTGCTTCATTAATTAGAAAATTTCCCACAAAGCATGTCATTGTTAAAAAAATAGTGATTTACCCACTGCTCCACCAGCATCTTCATAATGCAGTTAACAACTTTTAAAGCACATGTTATTCAGGAAAATTACTGGATTTGTGCATATTTATCTAAAATGATATTATGATTGAAAGGACAAAGAATAACCTAGCTCATCTACTAGAGAGATTAGACTCGTTTCAAGCCTGACGTTCGTTTTCTACACCCCATTTTGTATCAGAGAGAACATGTAACAAAAAAGAGACTAGAAATAATTTTAAGAGCAAAAAGATGTGAGATCATTGTCTGTGAAATTCACAAAATTTATGATATCATTGCTATGAGCAAAAATATCCTTGATAGATCAATTTCCCAGAAAAGGATGCTAATTATACCTCTGAATCCAGATACATTTTACCAAAACATACCAAAGACTTAGAAGCAGCAATTAATGTCTCTTAACTCCCTTAATATCACATAATTTCCCAGATAATTGAACAAGTTTATGTTCAACGCATACGTCAGTGCAATTAATTTTTCTGTTGTTTCTTTTTCTGTTGTTTCTTTCTTCCTTTCTTTCCTGAATTTTCAAAATATCCTCAAAATACTCTTAAGCTTTTTAATGAGGAAGCAGTTATGGCACTGCTGCTGTTCTGTATGATCAATATACATGATAAAAAACTTCTTTATCTTAATGCTTTTTACCGTCATATATCTCTTTCTAGAGAAGATTTTCATGATTTCCACCATTTACTAAGAATGTTTCCCAAAGCTATAATTTAATTTGATCTCGGATGATAATGATATGAGTTGATAGCATTTCTAGCATTTATTCTATTTTCCTGTGCTTTAAAGATGTAGTATATATCTAGGGGCTAGGTTTTGCCCCTCTTGATACTTTTACCAGTATGTAGGTATTTATATCACTAAGGTCTGTTATGCTGGTGCTGGCAAGCATTCTGTAAATTGATTCAGAAAAACTACAGCTGACAGAAGTTCTTTTCTAGGTCTTGTGAAATGTAGAGCTGTAGAGGCAGTACTCACCAGCAACGCAGGGGATCTGGATTTTAAGGAAATAATTTCTCCTTGGGTCAAATTTCTTTTCATTCATTTGCAGTCACTTTTTATGATTCTCATTTCCAGCCCCACATTGTCTTTCTGTATTTTTTTCAGTTCAGACTACCTTCCTTCAGAAACTGTGAAAGGCCACTGCAGATCACCATGCGCATAACACTGAGCAGCAGAGGAATTTCCCTCTGTTCCTGAGAGTTTTGCTTACCTAGTCAGGAGGTGTGTGGCTGCATGAAGCATTTAATATTGCTTGTCCCCGCAATGCAGAACTAATTTTGCTCTCACTGCTAAGAAAGATCAACAAACAGTAGCTTTCATCACAGAGATGACTTTATCATTTTCTCCTACAACATCTGCGAATAGTTTTGTTCTTGGGCCTTCTACCCTATACCCTTTATATTGTGTGCCGCTTTATTTTCTCTACATGTGTTTCATCTGTTCTAGCACTAGCAGCATTCTAATTTTATGATCCTCTCCAGAGCAGATCTCTTCAACTCATTCACGAAAATTCAATTTTGGGGAATTTTAATAAAACTATGGATGACTTTGGCAAACCTGGTTTTGTAATCATAGAGATAAGTCCAGAATCTGGGTTAGGGGTGTTTTGTTTGCGGATTTTTTGGGGGGGTAGGGTTCTTGTTGTTATTTCTTTGGGTTTGGCTTTTGTTTTGTTTTCTTTGGGCTTTTTATACAGATTGATTAAACCTAAAGCGAAATACTGCAAAGGTGGTACTATGGAAAATCTGTTCAAGGACCCTATTTCTTTCAAGGTCTCTATATAACTTACATTACTACCTCTAACTATACTGAGAGCATTATTATTTATAATGGGTATTAGAGAATTCCATATTTAAAATCAATATGTATTTTTCTATTTATTCAACAGTGGATACTATCTAAAGATGACTGCATATACTACATGTATGTGAATTGAAATTACTACACGCTTTTACACAAATCTGTCACTCCCATTTGGAGTACTGAAACTACTTCATTCTTTTGCTTACCATATTCTATTAATCAGAAGAACTATAATTCTTTTCAAAATAAAATTTGCAACAAATACAAACCAGTAATTTTGTGTTGAAAAACAGAGCAATCTTTATTGGTTGCGTAACTTTCATTTAGATGGCTAACCAGCTTATTCATTTAGATGGCTAACCAGCTTATTGATTCAGGAGAAAGAAAACATACAATATCTCATTTTTCTCCACAAATCTTTCACTTGTGAATCTGTCTGATTCCAACTGCCAACACTGTGCCCTTTCAAATTAAGATTATGAAAATTATTCATTTTGGTTCTTTTAATAAAAGTCCCATTAACCAAATAAGTGTATCATTTCATTAATTTTTCACATTTCTCTACTACATTATATTGATAATTAGCATGATAATGACATTTTTGCTAATATCATTAGCAGATATCAACAGTATCATATTATATCATATACTATATGGGAATAATTTGTTAGATTCATTATCATTAGCTTCATCATTTTACCAAGGTAAAAACTTCCAAGCTATTCTAGGTCATCTAAGTGAATTACCAAACCCTGGCATCATCGTCAAATTGAAAACTTTATACCTGTAAGAATGGGAGGACACATACAGATGAAAGAGGTATTGCTATGAAAAATACTAATTCCTGTACTCTACACCCTCTTTTTATAAATAATTAATTAACTGGGAACATTTTAGTTTTAGACACATTTTAAGGAGTCAAAGACAGTGGTTTTGAAGTGAACTTCAAAAGTTAAGATTTATGGCACTTTCAAGATGAAAATTTCACCTAATGGTTTGCTTTTTCCGTCTTTCTGCAACACATGTAGAAATGCTCCTCTCAGTAATGCCTATGCCAGCCTAAGAAAAGAGATAATCAAACTTTTTTCTAGATTATAAATTGTGAAATTTAAAATTTGACTCAGCAGCAAAACTCTATCCTGCAGAATCAGAAATTATTAAACACAGGTCTCTATTAAATTCTTCCTCTTTGAACTCACTTTTTCTACTCACCCAAATCCTCTCCCTTAGCAGTTCTTCTGCCACTTCTTTTGTGACAGAAATTGTCAAGGGAGAGGCTGCAGGCTGATCTTTGGTTACCTATCCTGTGTGTTTACCCAGCCTCCAAGTGGAGGCTGCTGGCCATGCCAGTCTTCCAACAAACAGGATCTGTGAGAGGAGGAAGATGAAGTGTACAGGAGGAGAGGAGAAAGAAATTGGTTTTAAAAGCCTCTGTATCCCAGATATAGCCTGACTACTCTTCATGAGCATTGAGATTTAATCTATCAGAGATGTTTGATTTTTCATGGTTGTCTATTTGTTTTAGTATCTACTTACAGATGTGTTATCCATTAATTTGTCTAAACAATCTTTCTATTTGCTTATACCTGTCTGCCTTCAAAGCATTCTGGGGCAACAAATTTCAGAAGTTCACTATCTACTGCACAAAGACTTTTTCCTATCTTATAGACCAACATCCCATGTAAAATGCTTCTGCTTATGTATTTTGGGATTTGGTGAATAGTTCAGCTGGTCCATCAGCATTGTTTTTGTTGTTTTTAACCTCTATGCCCATTTTAAAATCATGTCCCAAGAAGCAAGAATTGACTTCATTGTTTAGGGGTATTATACTCTTACACTGTTAAGGTAGCACTATATTTTGAATATTTTCTTAGTTTTTCAGCTTTGGAATTACCCCTTATATCAGTGGTAATCTAATAAACAGAAACCCTTATTTTAGGAAAAGTCTAATGCTTTTCAGAGCAACCTACTGTTTGCCACATGAGCTCATGTAGAAATATTTTTTTCTGGAAGAGCTCAGTTATATGCAGTCCAGTGCTGGGAAACGGTAAAGTGCTTCATGAAGCCTAAAAAGACTTAGATAGGTGATTTTTGCTCTTAGGAGTAGATGTTAATACCAGTTTTCTTTATTCTCACACCACTGAAATTTCATATTGTTTTGTTAAAAGAAAAAGCCTGCAAAGCAGTAAAATTTTCAAAGCAAAGATCATCAAAAAATAATCTGAATGCCCTGCAAAAGGAAAGGGCACTGCCCTCATTAATACTCCCACTGCATTCAGTAACCTCACAGCACTGGGTCAATTGATATTTCATTAAACTGCTGTATTTCTCACATTCTTCTTCTCAAGTATGTTTTACCATTGCACGTTACTAAACTAAGAAAATGTTCATCCAATATTAATTCTTGAAAAAGCACTCAGAATCATTCATTGATCATTTTAAATATTGACAGAGAACCTAATTCAGCGTCTGGCCATAACAGTAACTTCCTTGTCATTCCCTTGTGTTAGCAGGAACACAAGTATGCTGAACAGTCTACTGAGTCTTGTAGTGTTAAGAAATATTTGTCAAGAAGGGAATTTTTGTATTTCTTTTTTTAAGATACAAAGTGCTACAAAGGAATTATTTCTGACTTTGCTTTACAATCTTGCACTATGAGTCTGGGAAAAAAATAGATGTTTTTTATAATATGACAGAAAATCCCAGCATGCTGGTATTTCCAGAAAGAAAAGTGTTATCAGCATGATCAGATGGTTCTAAATAAGTGACAGTACAATGATAGGAAGCCTCCTAGTCAAAACAGCCTGAGAAAGACACAAACACCAAATTTTAATTTATAAACAACAGAAAAAGAGAAAAAAACTAATAAAAGTCAAAGCTATTGCTATTAATGATGGCCAGAAGAAATTTATAATTTAGGATCGAAAACCAACAAAGTATATGTTGCTAAATGTATTTTGAATCATTTATTTTGAAAATCATTTTGAATATCAGGCTCTACCTGCTTTGGCAAAGTGTAAGGGTTAGTAATTCAGCCAAAAGCTGAATCTGAGGTGTGAGAAAGAAGAAAAAATGATCAACATGAAATGTATCATTACTTGAACATTACTCTTAAAATTCTCATTACCTTTTTACAGTATACATTTTAAAGTTGAAATTTTACAGGTATCATGCAAAGCAAAAGGATCAAGAGTAAGACTTCAGTCTAATGTCCTGTAGAATTGAACTATTTAAAGATCACAAATTTCAGTTTCAGATTATTGAATCAGTTTTCACAGGCTGGTGACTAAAACCAGCAGAAATTTTTGTATGTTTCCACAGAACTTTGCAATGTTATCCTAACCAAAATGATGCTCCTCATATGCTTGTCATTTTGTTCTCGAAAGAATATAATATAGCTATAACTTCCACATACAAGACTTTGCTATCCATATAGAGAAGATGGTAAAAGATAGCATTACTTAGCATTATTCTCCACATTTAGTAAAATAATCTGTAATGAAGAATAATAGGTTTGTACAAGGCTGTTCAACAAAACTCAGATTTCTTAAGTGACAGACATGACCTAATCTTGCTTATTTGACCACTTGTATGTCTTTATTTAAAAGGATTGATTTTAACTGTAATTATTCTCTCGATTTTTTCCAGCAATCATTGCTACTATAATACATAAAGAGAAAATAATTTGTATACATTGAGCTAATAATTTAGGTGTATAAGACCCAGTCCCACCTCCTCATGTTTGCTCTTGTCCTATGTTACAATGTAACCAAAAACATGTATTCTATTTTCACCTTCACAAGCTGTTAAAACAGGTGGGGCAGTGCTCGTTATCTCCTACCGGGACTCATCCCTGATAACTCCCTCCAGGGGATATCTCTGTTTAATGGGCAATCAAGGACCCACCACATGACTCATAGAATAACACCAGCCTATTGTGAGATGCTCCGCCCAGGGGGAGGAGCCAAGCATTCCCACCTGGATATAATCTGGGGTTTGGAACAGCACAAGCAGCCCTTACACACTGGACTTCCAGAGAGAAAGAGCTACTGTTGGACCTTCAGGTGAAAACCCAGACTTTTCTATAGGACCACTGCTTCAACAGGACCACTTCATCTGGACTTCTACCATCACATGGACTAACAGGGTGTCAGGCTGTATCCTGACTCTTTCAGTGTTCTTGTACTATTGCATTTATTTTTAATTTGCCTTCTAAATTATAATTCTGACTTGCAATCTCCCACAGGTTTGTTTTCAAACTAGTACAGCTCTTCAACACTAGAAAAAAAACAACAGTTTTGTGTGAACCAGGGGCAATGGGCCACAAAGAGAAAAGCAGAAATACTGATATTAACATGCATCCATGTTAATAATATCCAACAGCTTCTTCCTTCAAGTCCATAGATGAGTGGATTTGTGTTGAGGGTTGAGAAAGTTTTCTTTTTGTGTGTGTATGTGTTCTTTTCTTCTCCTCTCAAAGGAATTTTTTCCCATGTTAAGGGACGATTGCTGAGGTACTTAAAGGCACAAAGGACCTAGCCAGCCACAAGGGAGGGGCCCAATTGTCCTTTTTTTTTGGTCTTGGTGGCGTCTTCTCAGGTGGGGGAGCAGAGACATCTCAAGATTTACAACTGGAAAAAAAGAGGTGGGGAAAAGGGCTTGGGATTCATTGCTCTCCTGGCGTTTGGAGGGAGCGGAGACTGCCGGAGTGGGGAGAATTCATCTCACTACTAGGCCGTGTTTTCTGCTGTTTTTGCCCTTCTGCCCTGCCCTGCCTCTGACACCCCTTCGCCGCTGCTTTTGGAGCTTTCGCTGAGCCACAGCACTGCGGGCACCACCCCTTGCCTGCCGAGGGGTCCCGGAGTCTCCGGCTGCGGCCTCGGAGTTCTGTGCATCTCATCTGCCACCCGGGATTTTCTTCTG
>VYZQ01047319.1:13865-44648 GCA_013400655.1 Mystacornis crossleyi | reverse complement strand
ATTTTAAAACAATGAAATACGACCTACTACTGTGTATTTTGATGAAAATAATTCCCACGTGCATATGTATGCAGTATCATAAATTGTTTAGTTTAACTTGAATGCTACAAGTATCTTCTGCTAGTGTGAATGTATGCAAGCTGTATTTTCTTTTGGAATATTCCTCAAATAAGTGGATATGCAAAGGGATATTTATTATTTAGAATCCAGTTTATCTGGCCACTAATATACAAAAATTCTTCTTTAAAAAAATCGCTGAATTAATTAATTTAATCCCTGGATAAATTAAAATAATCCCTTTAATTCTGATCTGACAACTCTGACATCCTTTACCAGAAATATGGTCCTCATGTCTTAGAAATCAACAATTAAATACAAAAAAAAAATAGTATTGTTATGATCTCATGCAAAATGTATCTAGTCATCTGAAAAAGGTCTAAGAAACTGGTGGCATGATTCATAAACATATGATGGTGACATGCCTCATCTCATTCTACCTTTGGCAGTTAGTTTGGATCTACATTATTTCTGAGAGATAACTGTCTATGGTCTTTCTTTAAAAAAACTCAGTTTTCTTAACATGCAAAAGTCAAAATTTTTTGTATAAACAAATTGATTGAAATATTGTGTGAGGTTGGAACCAGATTTAAGCAGCTAACAAAAAAGAGCAATGACCAAGTAATTACTAGATAGCTGCTAGACATTATACAAGCACACTTAGCTTGAATTCTGTACTTTATAGTATGAAATTTTGGGGCTTTTTTAAAGAATTATGCAATAATAAACAGGTATTTTGCACAGCATTTGATGGACAGCTTTTCTGTGAAGTAGAAAAATGCACCTTAAATAATACAAAAAATTTATATTTTATTTATGTAAACATCATATATGTCTAATTAGGCATGCAACCATGCTTTTAAATTATAACAGGTGATACCTAGCAGCAAGAGAATTAGCTGTGTATTTAAATAACAGCCTAGAGAGAACTGGATGAGCCAGAGGCACTGGCATCTATTTAAATATGCTATGCCATTTTCAACATAATTAGTTATCTAATTGAAAACCCAAACTTAGTCAATGCATTTGTACATGTAATTAATTAGTTTGTTTAAAAGCACTTCATTTGTAGTACTTTATTCTTCATTTCCTTCCTTTGTCACATTACCACAGGATAGATTTGATTGTCAAAAACAAAAAGAGACAAATACATAAAATTAGGGTGGGCATTAAATAAAAGAAAGCACTATAGGGAAATCCACCACTAGTGCTATCTAGAATTTCAGAGACACACTTCTTTTACATTTGAAGCTATTTTAACTATTTCAATATACATCTTCAACAAATCTACATCCTAACAGCTATGTGTTAAAAGACTTCTTAAGGTTTCTATATGGACAGAGCATCAATTACACAGGTCAGAGTCACATAGTAAACCCCATGCAAACAGGGGATTGTGACTAAATAAAGCCTTTATTTATTGGTATCTCTAATTTATGCCATACTGATTAAGAATTAATATGACAGCTTTTTATCATTATGTTCCAACAGACATAGAAGTTGCACAGGATCCAAATCACTATATAGGCATACAAGGAAACAACAAGATCATCATAAAAAAGAAATACAGAACTATTTTCTGTTAAGTCAAAAATATTATTAAGATTATCACAAACAGTTAAGTGAAGGATTTAGAGGGCTTTGGGGCTTTTTCCTTTTTTTTTTTTTTTTTTTTTTTTTTTTTTTTGGTGGGAAACACCAAAGAAATTAGACAGTGTTTACTTGAATTACTAAAATAGTGGTCAGAATAAGCTCTTTCGCAGGTTGAGAAGAGGCAGGAGTCAAGTTCTGTGTAATTCAAGACAATCTAGAAAATAATAAAGGGTGGAAAACAAATGAACTGAGTCTCAGGAATGATAATTTACAAGATGATTTAGGGATGGACTCAAAAATCCAGAGGGTAAGATAAAGATAAATCTATGAGCAAGAGTCCCAAAGTCCCCTAACATTCACCTCCATCCCCAGTAATGTACTTGCCTTTGTAAAGACCAGAGAAGTCAGAGTTACAATACTCAAGTCTAAAGACACTCAGCCTTTTGCATTTACCTCTGAAGAGAAACAGAAACCCACACACATTTTAGAACTATGAAATACTTCTTATGATGAGAAGCTAGGAGGTGTAACTGGAGCCTGATATTTGGACTGACAGAATCATACCGTGGATTTTGGCATGGTGCCCCAAATGAGCTGAAACACAAGCAAAGATAGCCTGACACACACTGAGAAAAGAATCAGCAAGACAAGCCTGGATGCAGAGAAAATAAGAGTCCTGGAATAGACAAATGGGAGTTGCTGATTGCAGACCTACAAGAAACAGTCAGGGTGGCAGTACAAGATTTAACTTTGGACAGTTGGAAGCAGATTTGGTGACAGCACAATATATGGCTAAACCCTGGATATACATTCAAGAAAATAATTTATGCAAAGTATAGGGTCACAACATAAATCTGATTCAGTGATCGAGGAAAAACAAACAAACAAAAAAAATTTTTTTAAATCTTGGATTTAATACCAGACATAAGCTTTGAATGCGAGGAAAAAAATAAGCTGTAGGTAACAGATAAAGGAACTATTAAAAATTCAGAAGACTACGTAAAAGAGGGTGAAGTATAAAAATTCATTAAAGAGCACAAAGGACAGAGAAATAAAGTTGATAAAATCTGTTGCATCTGTGATGGGAGAAAGAAGGAGACAAAGTTCCAGAAAAAGAATGAGACGTAATAAGAAGGAGAAGGAAGGAACAAGGAATCACCTTTATACAATGGAAATCACTGTATTTGCATAAAAACTAATAGACTAGAGAGAAGATTCATATACATGTATAGAATTTTGGAAATGTTTATGTTTTATTTGGTAAAATCTTTAATGATGGCAAAATCTTGAAACACAGTTGTCTTCCAATGGTTTATCATCATCTCTTTTAAAAAAGTGATGTAAAGAAAGGGAGGGAAGAGTGCTAGAAGTTACTAACAGCACAAAATAAAGGATGGTACTACACAGAGAGACATGATGCAAAAGTGTGCTTAACCAGACGTTCTGTTCCATGCTCAGTGTGCCCTTTCCCATTAGCACTATTACTTGCTACAATAATTGTCCAGAAGGAACTGGAGCTCCTCCAAGAGCACCTGGGACAAAGGAAGAAGAAGGGCGGGGCCTAAAGAAACAACCAGCACAAAATCTCTAGGGAAACTGGGAAAGTAAGAGAGAATCATGTTCAGAAAATGTCCAAATAGCTTAATTTTTTCTCTTCTTACGCTTCCCTGGAGAAGTGCTTTTCATAAATGCATGTAAAAACAAAAAGTCTTCTAAATAGCTGTACTCCCTCCTCCTCCCAAGTAGTAAGAGAAGATAAAACTTAATGTCTGCAACAGACTTTAATTCCATTCTGTCTCATAATTTGGACTGCAATAGTTGCTGCATCTTTGTCTCCAGTGACACTTGGACTCCTTCTGAACTCTCTTTAAAATGGCAGTGATGGCAGTAGAGAACCCTAACTCTGCTTTTCTAGGCACAAGTACTTGGTCACATAAACTGTTTCACTGCTATAATTAGTAGCACCCTTATCCTTTTGCCCACTGTTCATGCTTGAGACTACCCAAACACGGGAAAAAATAGCAGGCACACCAGGAATGCTATATATGTGTCTACTGAGTTTTGTAGAAAGCTTCTTAAAATCTGGAGTATTCTCTGTGTTGCTCAAAGGCTGAGCTGACAGGCTTTCCTGGGAGCACCCTAACTGCTGGTATGTACAGTCTTAATGAAAAAATCCCAAACTTTAATTGAAAATAAAATTTAAAAAATATTTTCAAAGAGTGAGACAGGAAGAAAAGAGGAAAGCTATACCCACAGCTGGCTGGAAATGAAGAAACTCGAATATCACCAGGTAAGATTCTTTTTTCCCATCATTTTCTCCAGCACCACAGATATCCCGTTGAACATTTCCCGCCATGATTATTTGGTTAAAGCAGGATCAGCTTGGTGTCCCAGTTGGTTTTCATTACATGCTAGTGCTGATGTTTCTGACTGCAGCAATTGGTCAGGTACAAATGCAATCATTTAACTGTTTGTGAAGTTCTATGCATGTATATAAAAACTTCTTTCCGGAAGTTTTTTATGGGTTATTTAAATAACAATTTTCTACTAATTTTATCTACTGAGTTCTACATATTCCTGACCATGAAGTTAGAAACCTCAAGCTAGAAGGTGAGAGGTGAAAGAAGGGTGGGAGGAGAAAAGATGAGTTAAAAATCAGTCATAATCCATTCCTATGAGAAACCCAGCATCAGAGACCTATCAAAGTCTTGCAGTTCAGTGACATGACACCATGAGGACAAGAGCATTTGGGAGTAAGAGGTAAAAGTTTTGTCACAGCAGCCTTGGGGTACGTCAGTGCAAGACTACAAAGTCAAAAGCAGACTTCAGTGCTCCAAGTGAAATGTTACAGAGAACAAGAAAAGTCAGACCATTTTTAGATAATTTGAGACGTTTTATTTAATGTAGAGACTCAAAAATTCTGCCTGGACAGAACTGACCATTTACTGTAGAAATATCTGCATCAACAGTTAATCAGCTAATGCAGTGCAGTGTAGTGTAACTCATCCTATAAACTCCCCCCCCCTTCTTTTCTTTTAATTTTCAGGGAATTATTTCAATTTTCATAGAAAACTATGTTTCTGTTCTGCCTGCCCTGTCCTCAACTCCATGCTCATGTATCCCCCATATATTTTTGTACTTGTAGTTAAAGTCAGTCTAGTGTTGTACTAGTGTTAAAGTCAGTCTGTAAGACCCTTTCCTTAGGTAATTGCATTCTGTTCCTTTGTATCCTTTTACGTACATAACAGTTTAGGAAGTGTTAGAAATATTTGCAGATCTCTTTACACTATCACTTGATACACAGGCATGTGAAAATCATTTTGAACATGTAAAAGTATGTTGGACATCTACTTTTTGACCCAGAGTTGTCTTTTACAAGAGTTTAATATTTTTATGGCAAGTTTCATCTTTTAACTGCTCAATTTTTTTCTGCTGTAATTAACTGTTAGATGCTGACTTGCTGCCAGAAGAAGGGCAAGAGATTGGCATATGTTGATGAAGGATATTTTTTTCCTTGGTCTCTTAGTGGTTATCCCTTTAGGTGTCTTTTCTGCTATAAGCACTTTCCATGCTGTATACTCAGTGCTGAAAGATCATGAAATTCATATTTGAAATTGTTGCCTCAAAGGTCTTCTATAATTAACTGCTGAAAACTGAGTGGTGAACTTAAAAAGTCTTTTGGTACAACCAAATTAATTAACCAAGTTAATTTCCAACAGAGAACTCTGAGTTTCACAAGCTTAGTGGGTGGGATTCAGTTGCTTTAAACATACCTGTCCAGTGCCATTTTAGATGTCCTAGTTGTCCTGTCTGGTTTTATAAGCTACAGATTCAGAAAGGCACAATTCTCTTGAACATTGTATTATAGCTGTCCTTGTCATGAGGATGTCTCAGCAGACTACCTAAAATAGCACCAGTCATTTATGTGTAGGCATACAAGTCACTCTTCATAATAAATTAGATAGTTCATGGAAAGCAATTAAAAATATCATGCTGAAGTTTTGGCAAACACTCAGCAACCTTTTGGGCTTAAATCTTTGACTCATTTACTCTATGAAAAGAGAGTTTATTGTTCTTTGAAGTTTCTTACATGTACATAAAGTTAGCTTAGGGATGGTGGGCCCCTTTGGGGTGTAAGTAGACCCCTTTTACAGCAGTGACTGAAAACTATTTGACTTTGACCCATTCTTTGTGTCCCAAGTATACACACTGGTTGATATTTGAAGGATGGTCAACAATAGAAGAGTATCCCTGATGTTAAGGTGTGTGACAAGCTTCCAGTGCAATTGTCTTGTAGTCATTATTGAGTGTGTGACTTCTGGGACAGCTGCTTTATTCTGGAGAAGAAATTTCAACTATGTTGTATTACTGTGACAGCCTACCGTAATTTATATTTATAGTCCTAAATTTATAAGCAAGCCCTTCTAAATATTTCATATAATGGACTTGGATTTTTAACTTGACTATAGAGTAGACATATATACATATGTCTACTCATGTAAATGTATTTTATGAATATGTATATGCGATGTATACATGAATGAGGAAAAAGACCTGCCAAATTTCCTAGGAATTAAAAGGTATATGATAGGTCTGCTGAAAAGAGAACTGAAAAATACATTGAAATGAATCATGATTCAGCTTTTCAAACCTTGTTTCTGTGTTGTCACTTCACAGGCAACTGAAGCTTTCAGTCTAAACAGAACTTAAATGTATAATATATGCTTAAACACCCTGTCTTTAATTACAAGAAATTCAAAATATCCTTACTCACTGGAGAAAAATTCTGCTTAGAATAAATAGAAGCAGATTGGAGGAATAAACCTCACATCTCTAAAGCAAGGAAAGATTGCTATGCTGGTAGTCTCAAGTACCTGAAACACTGACACTGACAGCGTATGGCAATAAACGTAAATTTGAAAACAAATGAAATTGCATTCCCTTTTGTTGGGCTTTGCTTGCTAAAGTATGCCATGAACAGGACATCTGTGAAAACAGGATTTGCATCCGTGTATATCTGCAGAGAAAATGAAATGTTCACTTATTCTGAAATTGAGAAATTTACCAGAAATTGCTGCTTAAATTCAGATTAAATTGAACATAGTTATTTAATTTTTTTTACTTTAATTCTAAAGTATTGCAGAGGTACAAGATTTGCTACAATAGTTATTTCTAATGTCAGACATGTAAACATCATCAATTGTGATCAGCCTGCAAGGTTCAGTGCAGAGAGATTGCTGGATAGGTGAGCAGTTGAGAGAAAATCAGAATCATTAGTCATGTTTATTCCCTGTCAGCTTTTCAGATACTGTAATTAAGTTAGGGCTAAAGATCTTATTACTGAATGGAGTTTGTAGTCCCCAATGGAAGATGCATTACAGGGTGAATCTCAAATTCCAAACTAAAACCTGTGATTCAAATTAGAGCTTCACAAAAGAAATCTTGTTTACAAAAGAATGGAGTTCCAGTTTCACACAGATGTGTCACCACTCCATCTCAGCCATGTTCTGATTATACTTGTCTTGGGATATTTAAAATAAAATGCGTCTCAATTACTGACCAAATCACCATCAGGTACTTTTAATGTTTTTTTCAAAGTTTCTGTAGATCTTGACTACATAAGTCTCTGAGCCATATTCACATCAGCACAATATCAAAATCCCATTAGTATCACATTATTTGCTACAGCAAATCACGTCCCCAGGTAAATTTAAAACCAGATGATTTCAGACACATAAAATCCAGTTATAAACTGCTTTATCATGAAACTCTGTCTGGCTGTGCTGCAGCACAGACATTCAGACTGTCAAAAGGAAGAAGGTAAGCCATCAACAAAAATTAAAGAAGGCCAAATGTATATAGCAGGAAAATATTTTAAGTTGCAGTACTTAATGAGAATTCCTGAGAACACAGGGTGATAGGAAATTAACAACCTTGTGTTTTGTAATTTTCTCCAAGCTTGTTTAATAGTTAACATCACAGTGATTTTTAATGAAAATATAATATTGATTATTTATTTATTTAGTTACTTAGTTATCTAAAAACCTTCAGTGGATTTCTGATTACTTGACTGGAACTGGTTATAACAAGTACTCTGACATACAAAGTTATGAAAGCAAAGAAGATGTCTAGTTTTGCAAGAGTTAGTTTCTCCTTATTTCAGCAAAGAAATAATTAATTCTTCCTTTCCTACATCCAGTCACTAAAGTCTAAACGAAAAAAGTGTGGTTGTTGTCTGAGTCCTGTTGCAATCACAGATTCATCTCTGCTCCCAGGAACAGCGCTTGTCATTTTGTCCTTGTGAAAATGGAAAAGCTCAACAATGATGACAGTATGAGGAACTGAAAACCTGACACATTTTCACAACTCGCCAAAAATGATAGGTGCAGATGTCATTTTTTTCTTTGCACATCTCTGGAAGAGACTCTGGAGATCTGTCATAGTGTGGAACATCTCCACAACCACTGTGTTACGACTTTTGAGCAATGCCTGTAGCAGAAGCAATAGCAAATTTTCTCTTGTGTCTTGGCAAGATACTTTGATTTATATAGATATTAGTAAACAGTAGTTTCAGGATTTTGATATGTTACTGAATATATGATCGTATAATATGCAGTTAATATGGCTGTAAATAAGTCTAATAAGTCCAAGTCTAACCCTAACCCTACCCCTCCTGTTTTATGTGGCCATTCTTTTAAAAAAATGTGGAGCATTAATCTTGAAAAAAAAAATCTGAAAAAATTTCAAATCTGCAAATGCATCAGTGATTTTTTCCTGGTATAATATGCAAGTTAAGTAATTTTTTACATGACTTGTCTGCTTTATTACAGTGAAACTTCACAAAAATAAATAAAATGGAGAGTTCTAGAATTTCTAGCCCAGGGGAAGTCTTTGTTAAGTTTCATTTCAGTTAGAGCTACTGTCTAAAAGAAATATCCAGATGTAAGATTTTGTAATGCTAACATTCAGTAGATTTGATTCCCAAACTAGGTGACTTCTTGTCAGTAAGATGATAAATATATGGCACTATATCAGTATAAGGTAGAGCTTGTTTTCCCATGCAGTGCATATCTGTTATTACTAATCCTCTTAGAATTAGAGGTGCTAAATTCAATGTAATACCTATGTGTTGGTATTCAAAGCACAGCAAAATATAATAGTATCTGCCAATATAAAAAGTAGGAATATAATTTTTTTCCCCAGTCTGTAACACGCAATGCAGCAAACTTTTTGTCCATAGAAATTCTATTAAAAAAATTATCAAAGAATTCAGCTTCTCTTAAAACAAATAAATTAATTAAAATTCTTAGTAGACCATGTCTTTCCTGTACTTATGTATCAGTATAGGCAGCCTGATGGAGGTGATAAGGTAGTTTGTCTGTGCTTTTTACTTCAAAAGCAGTATCATTCTTGTCATCACATTTATCATGAAAATTGCAAGGTGTGAGATGTTTGCTAGGAGTGGTTATAAACGAGATTAGAGTGGGGGGGTTTCTGCAGCATAAAATGAATGGCAAGCAAGAATATGCTAGTTTTACAGAAGCTAAATTTAATTTAACAGAAATTTAAATCTAACAGAAACATCATTTTAGGACATAGTAGGTAATTATTCTATTCAGTATGGAAATGGAGAAGCCTCAGCAGCAACTGCAGGTTGATTTTTGAATGCACCTAAAAGTTGCACACAGCATGGGTAGATGAGGGAATGCTAAAGGAACATTCAGAAAATGTAAGATTGATAGAGGAGACCTGATAACAAATTTCAATATGTTAAAGTTTGCTACATGATTGATATGATTAACTACTCCCCATACCTTTAGAAAACAGAAAATTAGAATTACTGTTTTGCTTAAACTCTTAAGAGTTATACATTAAATATTATGAATAATTTAATAACTAAAGGATTTTTATGTATTAGATATTGTTTTATGCAGAAATTTGTGGCATTTCTGCCACTAGAAGGTTTTAATACCATGTTAAACTAACTTTTGAAGAGATGGTTAAATTTCCTTGGACTTTTGTTTGTTAAATTAGGTATGAATGTCCATAGCATGGATACTCACTGTGAAGGGATTGTTCCCATCCTGTCGTTTTGGCGTGAGAAAACAAACGTGAATGTATTGCTTGTGACCATATTTTTAAGATTACTAGACCTAAAATTTTTTCACTAGAAGGAAACCCACAACTCCATTAGAATCATCAAAGCTCTGGAAATTATATGTATAGAGTTAGAAAAGCAATGGTGTCTAATATACACAGCATTTATTTACCATAACGCACCCATTGTCTTTGCTTCTGTGTAGCTCATGCTGTGTCTCCTTTTTAGCCTCTATACTTGCTTTTCCTTTCTGGGGGAAGAAGGGAAGGGGAAAACAGGATGTGCTACTGGGCCTTGTACCAACATAGGACCAAGGATGATCTGGAAAGCCAGGAATTATCCCTGAGGCCTACAGTTTAGTGGTAGGCTGAGTGTCTTTGTTTTAGTAGACTAAAGGGCTACTTAGAAGCCAGGAGCTTAAAATACTGTGCACCACAGAGAAAACAGAGCTGAATCAGTTATAGACTCCCATAGTAAGGCAATAAAATGGAAACAGAATGTATAAGTGTGGTGGTTTGGAAGTTTGGAAGGGCTTCTGTAACCGACACAGATCTTATAGCTGATAGACAGGTTGCTAAACCAGTTAAACAAGCTGGTAACACCTCCATGATGTACATATTTAAAGAAGAATAAGGTGAGAAGTTCCTTTCTCCTGCTTCCTGCCGAGGGGTGGCGAGGCGGGCAGGCCCCGGGGCCCCCTGGCATGGCGGCACAGGGCTGGGCTGGCCGGGAGAAGCCACCCCGGAGCCGCAGGCAGCCCTTAGCATCTGCGTAGCCCGAACCGCGCGGCGCGGATCTCTGCAGCCAGCACAGCCCACGTGGCCGGCAGGCCCCTCGCTGCAGCCGGTGCGGCTCGTGCCATATCAAAGGCAAAAAAACCCTAGGCAGCAGGGAATGAGAGACAGGGCAAGTCTTTCCCCATGCAGAGCCCAGACAAGATCAATTTCTCAGCTGCAACTAAACAGAGACGAACTTTCTTCCAAGTCAGAGAGAAAGGAAGAGTGAGATCACGTGAGAAGAGGCCAACATGGCGGGGCCATGGTCAGTGGGGGAAGGGAAAGGGAGGAGGCGCTCCCAGCACCGGAGCTGAAATTCTCCTTGCAAGCCGTGGTGAGGACTACAATGCAGCAATTTGTTTTTCCCTAAAATTCATGAAATGAGGTACACGGTGGGATGCAGAAATCCACACACATCCCATGAAAAGAAGGCGCTAGAGCCTATAGGTGCTGTGGAAAGCTTTTTAGAGGTTGAAAAAGAGAACCTTTGCTTTCAGGCTGGAATAGCTCATCCTTAAAAGACTAAAACACCATGACTATTATGACCCTTGATGGCAGTGTGGGAAGCCTGCAAAATTCATGGGAGGGACATCTTTCACTGCAGCAGATTTCAGGCAGACTGGTGTTGTGAAGTTTGAAACCACATTAGAGAAGTTCACAGAGAGCTATCTTCCCTAGGAAGAATCCCACAGCACAGCAGAAGAAACTCTTTTCCTTAAGCATACTGAAGACTCTTATGACATGAAACACTGACCAAAACCCCATGTTTGTTTCCCTTGCAGAGTTTGGTGGGAAGACAGAGGTACTGGAAGAGAAAAGTGTTCTGAAAGTTTGCTTTGGTTTCTCATTATTCTTTTTATGTTTAATTCTGTTAGTAATAAATTTTCTTTAGGCTGTTAAATTTGAGTCTGTTTTGCCTTGAAGTTTTTCCGTTTTCCTCAATAATCCTTATTTCACCTCATGAAAATGAAGTTTCAATTTCCCCTTCTCTGCTTAGCTGTAGCAGAGGCAAGTAAGTGAATAATTTTTGTGAGGCCTGGCACCTGACCAGCGTGAAACCGCAACAATAAGGTAATTTCTTTCCACAATCACAGCTTTTCAAAATGGCATGATTTTAAAGAAATTTTCATCCATTTTCAATGACTGCAGCTGGCAATGCAGAGAAATCCAATTGAAGAGGGTCTAGATCTAAACTTGGGAAGTGAGTTACTAACTTAAACCTGAATTTTCCATATTTGTGTTGTCCTCAAAACATATGGAGATTTTGCTATATAAAAGAATATATATGTATACACATATATATATTCAGAGTGTAAAGATAAAACATATAACATACAATATTATTAGATCTGATTTTATATGTATATATTTTTATATATTTATATATATTTAATAAAGAAATATATATTTTATATTTCTATATATTTATATTTATATATTTATATTGCGTTAACAGTTAGCTGGTGGCCCAAAAAGAAGGAAATTTATTATAGAAAATTTCAATATTATATTATACCCCTAAAATTC
Source organism: Mystacornis crossleyi (assembly GCA_013400655.1). Classification (NCBI taxonomy): domain Eukaryota; kingdom Metazoa; phylum Chordata; class Aves; order Passeriformes; family Timaliidae; genus Mystacornis; species Mystacornis crossleyi. The sequence continues at coordinate 32,597 of VYZQ01047319.1, read as the reverse complement.
TCTAGGGAAAAAAAAAAAAAAAGGAGTATTTGAATTGACAGAGAGAAATATTTTGGTTAAAAAGTCCTCAGGCATTTGTTACTGCTTCAAAAACTAACCCAAATTTTCATATTCTATGTAGTAGAGATCCCAAAAGAACATATCTAAAGCTGATCTAACTGCACCTCTTCAAACATCAATATTTCCCAGCAGAAGAAGACAAAATTAATGACCTCTCTGTAATCTACCAGGAAACTAAAGCCTCCTTTAAAGAAATACCAACCAAAGAATTAACATCCTAATGGGTTTATTACATCTCTCAAATAATTAAAAATGTTCAAGGTTTTTTAGACAAATAGTTTGAGGAAACATAGAAACATAGAAACACAAAGAAACACTGCAGCCAAACATCAGCAATTGTTTTTAACTCAACTGTTTAAATCTGACTATGTGAAAACACAGAATTGAATACTTTTATCATATGGAAGGAAACGTAGCAGTTCACTAACTCCTTTAATTGCCTGCCATACATATAACAAAACCAAGCCCTCTTCTATACCACGTGACAGAGCTCTTGATAGAGACCAGCAAGAACTCCATGTTAACCTCTGTCTCCTCAGCAAAGAAACTAGAATTAACATCAGTTGAATAAAACTTACAGGGATGAAAAATACTCTGGTGCCTAAGGATTCCTGATGTCATTTTTGACCTTTCCATAAATTCAGCTCAAAGAGTTAATTGTGCTGAAATAAACATTAGCATAATGCCTAAGGATACAATTTTTTACCTGGCCATAGAGTGCTGGCAGCACAGACAATGAAACTAAACTGTAGAATAATTCATTAGGAAATATGCAGTAGCTGTGGCAAGATTTACTACAAATATACTTGAAGTGTTTTTAAAAATTAATATTATGCTGCTATGCTTGGCTTAATTAGCTCTCTTCTTCATTTACAAAGCATATCTGTCTGGTTTATGAACTCAGTCTCTATTCCCCATTCTTGAAAACCTGTTTAATTAAAGTTTTAACTACTGCATAAGTTTTAGAAACAGTAGAATGACTTTTATTACTATATACTTAAATCCTTCTTTTAAATATGATCATATCTACATATATCAGAAATATGACAGGACATGCTGCATAATACTCCTGGTCCTTTTCATTATATGTGCCCTCTATTTCCATTATGCTGCATGTAGGCAATATTGGGTGTTTTGCACAAGCAGCTGGATTGTGATTAATTTAGGCGATCAACAAGTCAGTTCCCTTAAATCCATTAAAATTCACCTTTTTTTTTTTCCATATACCTATTTCTAACCTGTTCATTGGTTTCTTCATCCATGATTCTATTTTATCTCTTTTATAGGTCCATCACTTATTAGACTCACACTTCTATAGCAGGTGACTGGTTTTCAACTGCAGCAAATCCTATCACAATCTTTTTCAGCATTTATCACTTCCTCCCATTGATGCCATAATAAACGATTAAATTTTAATTTAATTTTGCTATATATACAAAATTGAAACATAGTCATTAGACATGTTAGGTGGGATAGATCTGAAGTTCTAGAAATGCATGACATACAGTTGATCATAACTTTTTTTTGGCTGCATAATAAAAACCTCTTGGCATAATGGTCAGCAAACAGAAACTATTTGCGCAATCACTGCCTACAGATTACAGTAAAGCAAAAGATATTTCTTGTGTCTCTATTCACAGATGCCAGAGATTCCACTTAATGACTTGTCACCTATTATACCCAAAATACACTAGTTTCATCACACAATTTACTCCACAGAAGCAGAATGTCAACAATAGTCAGTTCAAAAATAACTTAGAAAGATAATTGTCATTTTCCCTCCTGTCCTCATTTGAATCTCATAATCACTGGGGTGATCAATTTCAAAACCTTATTAGTTCTGCTGTTGTGAACTATTTAGGACATCATTTGCACCACAAAACTATAGAGGCAATATTTTTAAATTAACAATTTAGAATTAATATTTCTGCCAGCATACATTTTTCCATAACAAAAAACACAATGTCAAAATTTTCAAAATAAAACATGGCAAATTATTGCATATGGCTGACAAACAGTGCTGTAATATAGCAGGGGCACTAAAAAACTGTCAGACTATAAATCTAATGAAGAAATGAAGCAAACAAATGGGAAAGTTCACGCTATTTTTCTAAGTTAAAAAAACAGACAGCTAAAGCATCATCAGTTCATTCTGTGTAGAATTGGGTATTCATTACTCCACTCAATGGAAAAATATGAAATGCATAAAATCAACTTCGAAGAGATGATTTTTTTGTATCCTTTACATATCATCTAATCCCCAAATAATGTTTTCTTTACATATGCTCTTATCTTTAAAAAAAGGTTTTAACCAGATTTTTATTTAGACTAAATTGGCCTACTTCTCTTAACATTAACAGAGCTGAAAGTCGTCATACCAGCTGAGGCTCCAATCCTATGAGAGTCTCTTCAGATGATCCCAAATGGCAGCATCAGTGCATTTTAAGAAGTTACTGTGCTTCAGCTGGAGTTGGTAAGCAGACATGTGTTCCCTGTCAGCTCATTGCAATGACAAGTACACGGTGTTCACTTAAGCTGCCTTCAGCAGTTCCAAAAGGGAGCCCAGGTGAAAGCATTGGAAATATGAGCATTTAGAAAGAACACGGGAAGTGTTCTTATGCTTTTTTTATGTATAGCATCAAAAGTGATGCAGCTGCTGTTGTTTTCCTGCACACGTGTGGAAATGGAAATTAATTTTATCATTAAACTGGAGTAGTATCATGCATATGATCACCTTAAATCAATGACATGAGTAGTATCTCCAGTTCTGGGGGGTGGAAGGCAGGAGGGAAGAGTGAGTGAGTGTGTGTGTGTGTGTGTGTGTGTGTAGGTGTGTGTGTAGAAATGGAAGGGGAGCAAGGAAAGCAATACCTTTTAAAAACCACCACCTCAGTCATTTGCAGTTACCTGGCCATTACTCGATTTGAAATGAACAGAAAGTCAGCTTAAATCTTTCTTCAAAGGAGACATAGAAATTCAGATGGAAACCACACACACACACACACACCCCCCATAGAAGTAATCATTTGGGACTTTAAAGCCAGAATAATGATGCAGATAATAAAACAACCTCATACTGATACTATCTTGCAAGACAGTTTTCTACTCATTATGGTATGTGGATACAACTCTTTCACAGTGTCACTGACTGAGTTCAGCACACAAAATATATTCAAGTAAGACAGAAAGAGGACTTTTGCACTGCTGTAAAATGAAATAACCAGTAAGATTTATTTACATTATTCAGAGCAGAGTATTTTGTTTGAGCATGTTTTTTCATCAAATTACAAACATAAGAATATGCCTGGTCCTAATACTGCTTGAGTTAATAAAAACTGTAGTTTCAATTTACAGGAAGAAAGCGCATGAATTTCCAGGTTTCGAACCTGTTTGCTTTTCAGTACACTAGAAAAATCTGTGCTGACAAATACAGGAACTTATTGTTCACTTTCTCAGAGGAGGAGCTCAGGGAGTTCAGTTAATATCTGTTCCACAAGCTTCTTATATAAGCATAAGCCTACAACAACATCTTTCATCCTGACTTTCTCATCTATAAAATGGGTTTAATATTCTTTCCTTCCTCCTACCCTCATCTTTGTTCTTGTCACAGTGAGCTTTTAATGCAATACACGTAGATGAGCGCCAGAGTTGAAATGGAGCTAAGCTGATATCCACAAACTGCTTAACCAGACATCTAAACAATGAGGAGATGCAGTTCTAAACTGTTCAGAACAAAGAGCAGTTTTAATAGACACACCCTTTATTCCGATGTCTACGTATGGAATTCAGGGCCAAACTTCAGATGACCAATGACATTTGTATCCATAGGTCGCAAAAGGGAAATAATTTTTGAAAATTAAAATACATGAAGGCATTTTATTAACTATTGGATTTTTAAGATGTTAATACATTTTAGTCTCTCGCTGCTCACTTTTTGGAAATCTTCATAACAACAACCTACTGAGCGTCCCATTGGGATGATTATACTTGCATGCATGTCTTTTCTAACCATCTGATGTCTTGGCAGCAAATCAACTTTCAGTGAAACAGAAATCAAATCTGTTTCTTTAAAGGAAAATGTCTGTGAAAGACATGGTCTCTTAAGTGACATGACTACATTGCATTTGTTTAAGCTTCTAACAGAGAAAACATTCATCTAAATGTGAAGTAAGAAATTTGAAAATTAGTTTTTGCTACTGTAGAATCATAGGGTAGTTCAGGTTGCAGGGGTCATCAGGAGGTCTCCAGTCCAAACTCCTGCCAAAACCACAGTAAGCCACAAGGTCCATTATTGAGGGCTTTATTCAGTCAGGCCTTGAACACCTCCAAGGATGGAGGCCACAGCTTTTCTGGCAATAGCCCCATTGCCTGACCATCCTCAAAGAGAAAGAGAGAGTGTTTTTTATCCGGTCTGAACCTCTACGGCCAGTGCACCACTAGCCCTAGCTCCACCTTCTTGCTAACCTCCCCATAGGTACTGCGGGGCTTTCTGTTAGGTCACCCCAAAGCCTTCTCTTCTCTAGGCTGAACAAGTCCCATTGGCCCAACATCTCCTGGCATGGCAACAGCTGCAGCCGCTGTTGCACTTGAGACCCTCTGCTGTACTTGTTCCATATTATTGTTGTCTCTCTGCCCCAAAATGCACATTGAAGTCTATGTATGGTCTGACACAAAAGTATTTTTCTTTTCTTAAAACACTTTCTTTTCCTGAAACACTGTGTGTATCACAGCCCTGTTCATAATGTCAAATTTCAGAAAGCCAGCTTTTTGTACCTTCACTACTGGGCCTAAAGATCTACAGAACCTTAGAAATTTATTACGGATACTTCATTGTGAATTTCTCAAATTTTTTTTTCTGGGTTAAAGATGCTGCACCAATATACATTCCCATAATTTGCATTTACAGAAATGGAGTCCAGTCATGCAAGGACTCAGCATATGGAAATGGAATCAAAATCAATGGAAACTCTATTTAGGAGACTTGCAAGAATACGATCAATGATAAAGAGTCACGACAGAGCAGTATAGCTGAACCTAAAAAAAATTCCAGTGGCTAAAAAAAATCCCATCAGTACCTAACAGTAAGTANCATCAAATTACAAACATAAGAATATGCCTGGTCCTAATACTGCTTGAGTTAATAAAAACTGTAGTTTCAATTTACAGGAAGAAAGCGCATGAATTTCCAGGTTTCGAACCTGTTTGCTTTTCAGTACACTAGAAAAATCTGTGCTGACAAATACAGGAACTTATTGTTCACTTTCTCAGAGGAGGAGCTCAGGGAGTTCAGTTAATATCTGTTCCACAAGCTTCTTATATAAGCATAAGCCTACAACAACATCTTTCATCCTGACTTTCTCATCTATAAAATGGGTTTAATATTCTTTCCTTCCTCCTACCCTCATCTTTGTTCTTGTCACAGTGAGCTTTTAATGCAATACACGTAGATGAGCGCCAGAGTTGAAATGGAGCTAAGCTGATATCCACAAACTGCTTAACCAGACATCTAAACAATGAGGAGATGCAGTTCTAAACTGTTCAGAACAAAGAGCAGTTTTAATAGACACACCCTTTATTCCGATGTCTACGTATGGAATTCAGGGCCAAACTTCAGATGACCAATGACATTTGTATCCATAGGTCGCAAAAGGGAAATAATTTTTGAAAATTAAAATACATGAAGGCATTTTATTAACTATTGGATTTTTAAGATGTTAATACATTTTAGTCTCTCGCTGCTCACTTTTTGGAAATCTTCATAACAACAACCTACTGAGCGTCCCATTGGGATGATTATACTTGCATGCATGTCTTTTCTAACCATCTGATGTCTTGGCAGCAAATCAACTTTCAGTGAAACAGAAATCAAATCTGTTTCTTTAAAGGAAAATGTCTGTGAAAGACATGGTCTCTTAAGTGACATGACTACATTGCATTTGTTTAAGCTTCTAACAGAGAAAACATTCATCTAAATGTGAAGTAAGAAATTTGAAAATTAGTTTTTGCTACTGTAGAATCATAGGGTAGTTCAGGTTGCAGGGGTCATCAGGAGGTCTCCAGTCCAAACTCCTGCCAAAACCACANCCTACAAAAACCACGCTAAGCCACAAGGTCCATTATTGAGGGCTTTATTCAGTCAGGCCTTGAACACCTCCAACGATGGAGGCCACAGCTTTTCTGGCAATAGCCCCATTGCCTGACCATCCTCAAAGAGAAAGAGAGAGTGTTTTTTATCCGGTCTGAACCTCTACGGCCAGTGCACCACTAGCCCTAGCTCCACCTTCTTGCTAACCTCCCCATAGGTACTGCGGGGCTTTCTGTTAGGTCACCCCAAAGCCTTCTCTTCTCTAGGCTGAACAAGTCCCATTGGCCCAACATCTCCTGGCATGGCAACAGCTGCAGCCGCTGTTGCACTTGAGACCCTCTGCTGTACTTGTTCCATATTATTGTTGTCTCTCTGCCCCAAAATGCACATTGAAGTCTATGTATGGTCTGACACAAAAGTATTTTTCTTTTCTTAAAACACTTTCTTTTCCTGAAACACTGTGTGTATCACAGCCCTGTTCATAATGTCAAATTTCAGAAAGCCAGCTTTTTGTACCTTCACTACTGGGCCTAAAGATCTACAGAACCTTAGAAATTTATTACGGATACTTCATTGTGAATTTCTCAAATTTTTTTTTCTGGGTTAAAGATGCTGCACCAATATACATTCCCATAATTTGCATTTACAGAAATGGAGTCCAGTCATGCAAGGACTCAGCATATGGAAATGGAATCAAAATCAATGGAAACTCTATTTAGGAGACTTGCAAGAATACGATCAATGATAAAGAGTCACGACAGAGCAGTATAGCTGAACCTAAAAAAAATTCCAGTGGCTAAAAAAAATCCCATCAGTACCTAACAGTAAGTACTGCCAAATAAACTGCATAAAACCTGTGAGACGTATATTCTGTGCACAGGGACACAAAATAAGAATATTTTAGAGGATGAAGAATTTTCATTTAAGGTACTCTGACTACTTCTACATCCTTTAGATACATAAAGAATTAAGACAGAACAATATACGAACAACATACAAAGAAGACACCTAGTCAAAATAAAAGATATTCCAAAATTTGTAATCTATGAGGACAGTGCTGTGTCTCTGTAGAGAGTTCTTTTTTTTTTGCAGATCTACCCCTCCTGTCAATGTGGATCTGACCACTCACAGATTTATATTCAAAACCCAAAGACAGACACAGTGAACTTCGATGAAGAAGAGATTAGGACACAGCCATAAACATACCCTGTGTGTCATCATCTACCATGATTCCTAGATTTTAATGTGTTTTACTGATAATCCATTTTCCTATTCTAACTTTCAGCAATTGCAAGCAGTACCTTACCACATAAACAGTATCACAGAATAGTTACCAGGGCTCTATGCGTATATGTTGGGGGCAGTGAGGGAAGAGGGAATAAAAGGAGTCTTACTACAGCACTAGTGAACATAAAATTGCTTCTGTATGATTAAATGGCAAAGGTTTGTATGTAATTCCTGCCAGGTGATTGCCCTGACGATGTTATGTAAAGAGACATTCTTGTGCTCCAGCACTGGCAAAGTCTGAATTTTTCTGCAGGCTGTTCTACTTCCTAGAGGCAGGCACTGATTTTTTAGTATAATCTAACACAAGTTGTTATCAAGCAGTAGGGTCTCTGTGTGAAGACAGCTATTTTGTTGAACAATCATTCCTGGACCTCAGTGAAAAACAAAAATGGTAGTCATAATGTCTGACAAAATTGAGTTNCTTGAAAAAATGAATTGGGTTAAAAAAAAAAAAAAAAAAAAAAACAAAAACAAAAACAAAAAAAAAACAAACAAACAAAAAAAAAAACCACAGAGTAAAAAGCCCTTTTGATTGTGTTTTTCACACTGAAGGGATATTGGACACCACTGACACCAACCCTCTGAGAATAAAAAGAGCAACCAAACACCTGCATGGAGTAATGACAGTTTGAAGCTGAAAGGGTTCTCCAACAAGTGGACAGAATGACTAGATTTGGCTTATAATTTAAGGAAGTATGGAATCTTTGACTGGAAGACATAAAACAGCCTGCATGAACTTGACAGCAGGAGTATATAAAGTTAATACAGTGATTGCTGTATTTAATAGCTACTTCTATTAATTCTCTACCTTTTTTCAAATCCCATTATACCTTTTTTCCTTCCAAATTTTCTGTGACAATAGTTTCTACAACTTAATGAAAATCCTTCTAGTAAAAGTTGAAACGTTACTGTTGAAAAGTTGGTTTAGGCCTACAGCTTAATAATGTAATGATCTACGTCTGCATTGTCATGCTTTGAGAAACAAGGAGTATTTCCTTATTCACATCTTCAGAGCAATTTTGCAAGATACAACACGTAAACGCAACAGCATTTTGCTGAAGCATTCAGTTCAGAACACTTATCCCTGAAGAGCCTAACAATATTCCCAGACACAACATTTTTTTTTAAATTACTCTTCCTAAAGGCTTACTAATCATTCTCACTCATCTCACTCACACTCACCACTAATCATTCAGGAACAGTATTAAGAAGCAAACAAATTGATGAAAAAAACATAACTGGAACACCAAGCTCCTGCAGACCTGTGGAACTGTGACAGACAGGAGGAAAACAAATTAGTTCAGCAAGGTACTGAATAGACAATTTCAAGTGTTACTAGCTTAATCCCGATTTTGGTTTCCTTTGCATAAACCATCATTTATTTTTGTTACTGAAAACATACCATAACTCATCTGTGAAAGATTACTATAGATTTTTGAATTACTAGTAGTGCATTTAAGATAAATGAGTTTTAATAACTTTAATTTCAAGATTTTTCAACCAAGTATAATACCAACATTAATTTTCAACAAATTAGATTATATTGACTTTTAAAATAAGGCCTCTTTTGGAAGACTTATCATTTAAATACTCTTCAGGAACCAATTTTCTACTTAAAGTTAATTCTCCTGTGAATCCATGGAAAACAAAACAAATCCGGATCTATGGGAGCTACACTTTGCAACATTATCTGTATACAAGCTGACCTATAGACTCATTCTCAAGGACTAACTGGTGATTTTTTGTCCATTCTTTAAATTCTTTTGAAGAGGAAGTTGTACTAGCTTATCTAAATTAAATGATCTGTTACAGGTTTGTGGCGTGTACGATATGCTTCTGTTGATTTACAAGACACTACCAAATTCACTTCACCTGCACCAGCAACTAGACTAGAAACAGGAATAGAAAACTGAAATGACAGCAGTTTTATTTCAGTGAGTTTGCAGCATTTTCCAATGCCTCAAATCATATTTCAAAAGGTAAAATATTATGTAGTCCATAATGTCTGACTACCTGAAAAACACAAAATGAAAGGTGAAAATGGACCTATTGTAGATCTTTCATCTACACACCTTTTCAAAAACTCTAAGTCATTATTACTTTTAAAATGTCACCATTTTCATTTTATTAAATATTTTTAGAAATTAAGATTTGAGAAACAGGATTTTTCTGCCATGGAGTCATAACTCCTGAACTCAAGTCAAAATATAAGGGACCTTTCCAATGGCACTACTGGCTCTGCCTATTTGATATTTCATCACTTTCAGTAATTAACAAACAATAAAATGCTAACTAACTTACCTTAATTGAAAACATGAGAAAACACAGCCTTCTTGTATTATCCCTAATGCTCCAAATGGATCAAATAAAGATAATTCGTTCAGTTATGAAAGCACAACTACAGAATCACAGATCATATTGCCTATCACTCTTCTTATCTCAACCCATGGCAATACTGTTTGTCTGATTTAATCGCAGCTGGAAACTAAATGCCACACAGCCACTTGCTCACTCCACCCCTCCCTGCCAGGGGCAGGGAGGAGAATTGGACAGAAAAGATAAATTTCATGAATTGAGAAAGAACAGTTTAATAATGGAAAAGAAATAAAATATAATCCTAATAACAACAACAACAACAGCAGAAATTAATACAATAATATTATTGTATTAATCACTACTACTATCTTTGTTATTGTTGTTGTTGTTATTATTATTGAAAGGAGAAAGAAAAGAATAAAACTCAAGGACAGCAAGTGATGCACAATACAATTGCTCGCCACCTGTCCCCAAGCAGTCATCAGTGCCTCCCAGCCAGCCCCCCAGAGTTTTTACACTGAGTATGACATTCTGTGGTATGGAATGTCCCTCTGGCCAGTTTGGGTGAGCTCTCCTGGCTGTGCTCCTTCCAGGATTGTTGTGCACCTCCTCACTGGCAAAGCATGGGAAACGGGGAAGTCCTCAACTTAGGGTATGCACTACTCAGCAACAAATGAAGCATAACTTTGTTATCAACATCATTCTCATTCTAAAGTCAAAAAATACAGCACTTTACCAGCTACAGGAAGCAAATTAATTCTATCCCAGCAAAAACCAAGACAAACAGCAAAAAGCTCTGGGACAATTGTCACATCTTAAAATAAAATAAAATGGAAAAAATTTTTAAAAAAAAGGCATGTCTGAATTACTGAGATCTATATCAACATTTCTACCAGTATTTCTGTCAATAAAGTAATCTAACCAGGTTTACCACAGACAAATGAGCATCATTGTGCAGTCTTCTGTGTCCACGAGTGATCCCCCTGCAGGCTAATCAGTATTCTGAACACACTTGAGCCACACACCTTTGTCCATTTGGCCAAGAACACCCAGAAATGGTAATGAAAAGTTTCAAGTCTTAAGGAGTTCGAATGTACAGCATAGTTAATTTCCTAAAGCTAGAATTATGTTATTAAATGTCCTTTTTTTAACAAAATCTACATTCAGTTTCAAAAATTAAGGCAAATATGTTAATAATATAGAACAATGTAAAGTAACCCGTGAAGTTACTTTATATTGCACTCTTTCCGATATTGCACAGAAATGAATGAGGAATACTGAAACATCAATAACATTTTTATCACTTAAATGATTTACAGCAAAAAATAACTACCTTCTTAAGTGTAATAGGTTGTACCTGAAATGATTGATGGGCTTTTGGGCCAATCATTTTGCAATTTTGCATATAAAAAGCCTGTGCAAGCACAGGAGATTTCTCTTTGTTTCCAGCCTCAAGGGGTGAGGGTGGCCAGAGGACCTTGGCTCGGTCCCGGGCCAGGCCCTCCTCTCGGCCCCTCGGCCCCTCGGCACGGCAGCGGCGGCGGTGCGGGGCTGGCCCTCCCCTCCCAGGGGAGAGCTGTCCCTGCTCTGCAGGCAACTGGTAACCGAGGCCACGTGGCCAAGATGATCTGAAGCCACCTAGGCCCTGCACGGAACTGGCGGGGCTGGCGGGGCACCCTTGCATCCAGCACAGTTCTCACCAAAGCCAAAGAAATGCCACACATTGCAGCTGACAAAGACCTTTTCTTTCAAGTCAGCGAGGAAAGAAGAGAAAAGTCACATGGGACAAAGATGAACATGGCGACCTCAAGATCAGAAATAGAAGGGAAGGGATAAGACCACGTGGGAAGGCAGCTAAACAGCGACGGGAAAAGAGGGAATGTGCTTTTTGGCGTGAAGCTGTGCTTTTTGGCGTGAAGCTTAAAAATGCTTCTTGTAAAATAGGACTTTAATTCATTTGGAAAAACTTGGGGGGATGAGATATTCTTGTGCAACCTGTGACTTTAAAGAGACGCCCAAGTCAGGCCATACAGAAGCTGTGAAAAACTGTTAAAGATTCGAAGCAGGGAACCTTTACTCATCCTTAAAAGACTGAAAACCCCATTTTTTTTTTCCTGTGGCCCATAACTTAGCAGTGTGGGAAGACTGTGAAAGATTCATGGGAGAGATACCTTTTTCACTTCAACAAATTTTCTCCTGGCGGGACTGTTGGTTTGTGAAAACTCTGTGGCACAGTAGAAGAACCTCTTTTCCTTAAGCATAAAAAGACTCTTAAAAAGGTGCCACTCTGACCAAAATGCCATTTTCTTGTTTTGTTTTCATTTGTGAAAGGTTTGTGGTAAAAGGAAAAGCATTGGGAAAGAAAGGTGTTTAAAGGTTTGCTTTATTTTCTTATCTTTTTTTTTCATTGTTAGTAATAAACTTTCCTTTATATTGCAACTGTTTGTGTGAACCTTATTTTGCTCCAAAGTTTCTTTACATTTTCCTCAGTAAATCCATATTCCCCTTATGCACATAATTGGATTTTGTGTGTTTGGCATTTAAACCAGCATCAAACCACAACATTAAGGACACAGGTCAATAAAAGACAGTACAAACTCTACTTCTCTGTCTTTAGTTCTTGAAAGTGATAGCTAGTTTAAGCTGTAGATGTCTATAGTTTTTGAACATCAAATTATCTTCTTTCTGCCTGTTATTTTAGATATTTTGCTTTAACAGAGAGGTAACAAATTATTATGGTTTCTCAAACTGAGATCGTTCAGAATTTTTCAATAAAACAGAAATTGTATTGACTGCAAGAGGAAAAAAAAGGAAAAAAAAAAACACATAGACATACTCTACAGTGCCCATGCTATTAGCTAGGGTCCAGTGAGATCAGAGCCCTTGATTTGAATTGCAGCTGTCAAGTACTTTTTAAGTATTCACTACACCAGAGCAAGAATCTAAATGAATTGAGTCACAGTCTGCCATATTATCTGAGATCTCCCAGGATAATTCACATCTCAGTATGGGGAACTAGGGATTTACCCTCCCACCTCTATAACTATTCGATTCTGTACCTGGGAAAAAGAAAGCTTTTCAAGCAAGCATTTTCTTCAAAATAATACTGTTCCCACAAAAACTTTTTATTTACATCTAGTGGTAATTTATTTCCACCCAGCCCTGGTAGGAAGGTCTATCTGTCAGAGTGAACCAAGTCTTGAAGTACTCTAGAGTCTACTCTTGCTACAATGTTTTTTTTTTTTCTGATAGAAAAATTGACTCAAAATCAGTTCCACCATATTCCCTACAGATGCTACACACTGCAGTCTCAAAAATAAAATAAAATAAAATAAAATAAAATAAAATAAAATAAAATAAAATAAAATATCAAACACAAGATCCTAAAACAAACAAAAAAATAAACAAAAGCCTAAAAAACAAGCTACTTTTACTTGCCCAACCCAGTACAAAACAGCAGCTGGAGTTTCTAAATGAAAAATCACAGCCCTCCAATCTCATTGAAAACTGCTGTACAATTACCTGCCTTGATTTGTGGCAGAGATATTCTCAGAAACAAGCATTATTTGTAGCCATGTACATTTCACAAGAGAGTGAGTAGTTTTGTGTAGCATTTCTCCTCTCATTAAAAAAGAGACAGGTACAATGCTGACATCCTTGTTAATAATAGAAAGAAAATGCCAGAAAGTACTCGTCGTCTAGGATACTGATTTAAAATATATTAAAAAGCCGCACTATTCCTATAAAGACTCTGCAACTAAGGCTTAAAATACTTACTTGATAATGTCTCCTTCAAGAGCAATCACTCGCTTAATTATCTTCTGTTCAGGATTTCTGGGAGACCTGAGAGAGTGGATAAGGTTACACAATCAGTAACATTCCCATTGTTTTAAGAAATTGAAAGAAATAGACATTATGAAAGTCATTAAAAAATTCCATGTTCTCCTTGGTTTAGCATCAGTCATTATGTTCCATGGTGAAGTGAAGCTACTGCAATCCTTGTCATTGCAAACCATCACTGAAAAGCAGATGATGACCTGCTTAAAAACACCATAATAATCAACATGCCTTTTATCATGAAAAATACACTCCACAACATTAAAAGCAAAGCGTCCCACTAACAATGAGAAGGGTACCTTTGCAAATAGATTAATGTATTAAAACCTGAATTCCCCATCATATTGTATTAAACATTTGTGTCATTCAATCATTTTGGGGAAAAAAAATCTTCCTATGTTATATTAATATCCATCACTGACTTAGGAAAATTTTCCCGAGGGAATTGTGGAAGTTTAAAAAAAAAAATGCTGCAAAATTTTCTGAAAGCTTCAGCTTCTGAATGCATTGCCATGTTTTCACTTAAACTTATTTTCCCATAAGTATCTTGCATATTAATAGATAGACTATTAAAAGTGTTATTCTACTGTAGTTTTGACAGGTCAATGTAGACAGACGCACCATAAATTTTCTTTTTCTTTATACTTTACCTTTTTTCTTTTACTTTTCACTTTTAATTATTTAACTATGCAAACTTAGTAGAATGTCTTCATGTTATTAAAAAATCGGTTCTTTTTATTTGCTGTTTGTACATAGAAAAGTCAGGGAAGGAACAAACTGGTTTTATTTTCTGTTGATGCTTGGGTTCTCCCTATTAAGACTTCAAGTACAGTCTGCTAGACACGCAACTGACAGAGGTGTATATTACAGTTTTCATGGCTAAAACCATCTTTGAGCTCATCTCTGGTCAAATGGTAGCACACTAAGATTACACATCTTTAAAAAGCAAAGCTGAGCTAAGTCTGGATGAAAAGCTTGCCCACACTGCTGCATGACTAAAGGCATTTGAGGTCCTCTCCAGTTCTAATAGTTAAAAAAGAAAAATAGGTTCAGACTTATTTGTTTGGGGTTTTTTTAATATTAGGCAAAAAAAGTATTCTGAATATTTTAAAATTAGTTTGAGGTTTTAGGTTTTTTTCTTGTGTATGCATGTCAAAATATTTGAAATAAATTTCCCATTTAATGTAATGAAATAAAATTCAAGAAGCCTAATTTTGAATTTCAAAATATCAAATAGGTTTCCTTTACAGTTTACCAAGGCTGGAAACCTTATTTTCAACAAGAATTAACCAACACTGAACATGAATAAAGACCGTACTTTGATGCCGTAGTCATCACTCAAATTTCCAAATAGTTATGTAATTTACAGTAATATTTTATTTAGCATTAATTTTACCTGAAATGTTGTATATTCCAGTTCAGTCTTGCATTTCATGTTCCTTCTTAAGGTATGAATAAACAGTTTCATAATATTTTATATGTCAGTCTTGGGAGGAATTAATTGAGTTTTAGATGCTCATATGATTTAAATATATGGAATAGCCACAGCACTTTCATTGAGCATTCATTTGAGCATTGACCATGTCTTTCTGAGCCAAAGCACAGTCTAAGAAAAGAAAACACACCTTTATTACAAGCTATTATAAATTAAAAATATTTTTAAAGTTCCTTTACTGCTAATTTATTTAATTTTTAATCTATTTAAGCTCAGGATATAATATTTTCATGTAATATTTAAGCAATGGAAATGATAATACATAATGTATGTGATGAAATGTGCATTTCTTAAAGATCTAATAAAAAAAAACTTATGCTTGCGCTTTCAAAATTCTGTTCTGATTTAACACCTTACTTTCAAAGGTTCTCAGAAATTTCCCAGTAGGCATTTCCACTTGATTAGAATACATATATTGCAATGCAATTACTGACCTCCCCCTAATTTTCCTTCCTTGTTCAAAAACTTCTACTGACCTTGAGAAAACATCTCTCTCAATTTGAGGTATGAGTAGTTGTTCTAAAAGTGGTTACTTTTTTGCTAGCAATGAAATATTCAAGCCAAATACATAATTTGTCAGAAAAACTTCAAGAAATTCCTTTCACATAGTTATTATGAATCAGTAATATTTTTAATATTGGAAGCCAGTATATTTTTAAAATAAACTTCATACTAACATTTTGATTATAATTCATTAAAATGGCAAAGGACTGGTAAAAGTCATATTAGCAGGCCCAAACTGGCCAATAATATGGGCACTCTCACACCAAGGATTTTCAACAGCTGAGCAGAACGTTTTTTTCCCAAGAGCTAGTGTGCAAAAAGGAGGTAAGAGAGACTGGTTCTGAAGTGATGGATGTTAATGCCTTCCTGAATGGTGTATAGCATAACACTGGGATTTCACTGATTATTGAAATCACAAAAACATACAGGCAATTTCTGTCTTCTGTGTTAAATCCTGTACAGAACAGTGTGGGATCACAGTACTTAAAAGCATGTTTCCCAGGAAAAACAGGAAAAATTATATAGCCAGCAGAAAAATCCACTTTTTAGCAAGTGATTGTCAGATAAAAATGGTGACAATTCCCTGAAACCTTTCTCTTTAAATATTTAGCAACTGAGTGTCTTAGTCAGTATTATTTCTAAACTTTTCCCTTCAAACCACTTGGATTATTTATTTACTCTAGTGGATACTGCTCAGCACAATTTAAAATAATTGCTCCATGAGCTAATTAACATTTGATGAGACAAAAAATTTTCCTAACATTTCTTGATTTTGTATGTGTAACTTGATTCGTCTTTCATTCTTTGAATTTTCTAAGTACATTCTTCTCAAGAGTGTCCAAAGCAAATCATGCTTAGGTTGTTTCTACAGGCTTTTCTAGAGAGAAAGCTTTTAGAAAATCTCCTAAGATCCCAGCAAAATAAGTGAAGAACAGTTCAACTAAATAAATACTACAACATACAATAATACTTTTTTCCTTGAACACTCAGATTTTTTTGCTACCTATGTTAGAAAGAGACCTGATACTGTGAACTTAATGAAAAAGCAGACAGTATATTTCAAAGGATAGCTTCAATTAGATACTATGATGATCTACATGTGTTTAATGTTACCCATCCATTACCATAGACAACCTGAAAAGCTTTTGTGCTCACTCTTTGAAAATTATTGGAATTTTTATACTAACTTAGCATCTTCTAGAACAGGACAAATAACAAGCATTTATTAAAAAGCTGTAGAGAAAAGTGCCTGAAATGTTCAAATTTTATATGTATGTATCTATGTATATGCATAAGTATGTGTTTTACTCTTAGAAAATGACTTCACTTTTTATGAGATAGAAGCAAGATGTTTAGGCAGCAGCCTGGAATTTTGTCTGCAGATTATTCTCAGTTTACTTCGGATTGAGATTTGTGTGATTTGATCATCATTCACATGGAGGCAACTGGAGAAATGAGCACTGTGTTGCTGTAGTACAAACAGAGTGAAATAATGAAGACCACCTCCTTCAAAATCAAAATTTCTGCTTCTATTTATGTTGTTAATGACAGATACTGGAAAGGACTTAACTCCATAAAATAGGATAAGGGGAATTTTTGAGATCTTAGCCCAACATTTTGATCCAAAGCCATTCACTCAGTGATCTCTTCATTTCCAAAACTAATACCTGTCTCACCAATAATTCTAACATAGCTGGAGTCTACACTTCTGGGAATTTCCAGGATTGATGCAGGATGAAAAATACGCTGTTCATCTCCTTCAACCCATTTGGGAATCCAATAAATAGCAAGAGAAGTAACTAAAATGTAGATGGAGTCCAGAATAAGTGGTATTAACATACCTAAAGAATTGGGAACCTCACAGTGTGGTTTTGGTGGCTGTACCTAAAAAAAAGCATGCTTGGAGGAAGAGGAAATGGAGAGACATTGGATCTACCTCATTCGTATTTTCTGTTGCTCATCCTTGCTTCCTGTAGCCAGCATAGTAGGTAATGCTCAAACTCTGTACAGTAGGAAATATGTAGCAATATCCATTCTCTCATTCCTCCTAGTACCATAGCTATGAAAGAACAGATCCAACATAGCAAATTCTAAATATTGTATAAGAATGGAAGTTTACTTAATATATGCACATATTTTCTAAACTAAAATATTTTTAATCTGCTTGTTTAACTTTTTTCCCAGTCTATAACTTTCATTTAGATTCCATGCCTCTTTATGCAGATAGTGAATCTCATAATAAATATAACATCTAATTATGACGCATCTAGTTATGACGCAATTGCTATATTGTGGAAAATAACATGCAGGATAACAGTGAAGGGAAAAAAAGTTCATACTCATTCTTGCTTTAGTTGTCATTCATGTTATCAATTTCGCTTGTACAGAATTACTGCATTAAATGTATCCAATACCAGGTTTAGTATCTGTGTTCAGTTTGGACCCACCAGTACAAGAGAGGTATTCACAACTGGAAAAAGTGACACCAAAATAATAGTAACAGAAGAGCAATGTAACAGCAGTGGCTGAGGAAATCACGTCTGTGCAGACCAGAGATTAGGCAAAGGGTTCAACTGCTATTGCATCTATCTAATTGCTGATTAGGAATACAGAAGTTTTGGAAAGGTACACAGCAAAGGAGATTAGCAAACACCATCAGTTGCAGCAAGGGAAATTCCAGTGGTACAGGTTGCCCTGAGAGGCTGTGAATCACAGAGGCACTCAGAGCTCAACAGGACACAGGTCTGGGCAGCCTGACCCACATTCAGAATCTAACCTGCCTTAAGTGGTTGGTAACATTAGAAAATCTTAAAACATAAATTCTTTTTCACTTCTACAGCCTTTAGTCTTATTTTAGTGTATGAAGAATCAGGATATTAATACCTTAAAATACAAAATATTTTGTCATAGATGCAAGCTCTGATGCTAGAAGAGTCCATACTGATCCCTTGATTTATCTGCTGTAGCCGGCAGATTATTTTTTTCTGTGTTTGCCTGGCACTACCTAATTCTACTATAAAGCATTTTTAAAGAACATTATGATATCATGTCTCAACATTCTGAGTTGCAATAAGACGAACACCCAGAGAAATTACTCGACAGTTTAATTATCCTTCCTATTAGGAAATTGCATCTGCATTCAAAATTT
>VYZQ01047318.1:12074-38030 GCA_013400655.1 Mystacornis crossleyi | reverse complement strand
TGGTAGCTGGAAACGTGGGCTTAATTGGAACCCAAAGCTCTGATATGACAGATAGCATCAAGCCAGAAAGGAACAGAGGTGTTTGGTCAAAATACCTGCACCTTACTGCAGCTGTTCATGTTGCCATTCTGGATTTACCCTCCGTTAGGAAGTGAGATTCACAAAGACTTCTCCATTTAAAATATAAGCTGCTCACCTCAGGAGGCTGATCACACCTTATTGTACATTTTTAGAGCTCTTACAGGCATCTCAAAGCAGGTTTTTTTTTCCAGATTGAAAAAGGGTCTGTTTAACTGGAAATTGATTAAACAACAAAAGGAAAATAAATTGCAATGCCGACTATGAAAAATGACACATGAGTTGCATAACTGCAAAGATGAATAGCTGTGCCCACAAGCAGGACCATTACAAACAGCATCCTCTAGCTGGTTTCACCAGACTTTGAATTTTCCCCGTACATGACTTAAGATTAATTAAATAAGGCAAAAAATGGTAGCTCTTGGGTATGAATAATTGTCAAGTCTGCCAAAAGTAGCCACTGGAAAAGAATTAATCATCTCCAGTTCAGTTCCTCTTCATCAGCAATTGGCTTTGTTATGAATGAAGTTCATGTGTGTCATTGACTTACTCTTCTCAGTGATAATGAAATCTCCTTTATTCAGACTAACAGATTTCTAAAACTCAATGAGGAAGCAGTATGCTGAAATTACAGCAAGATTGATTTGTGAAGTTTTCTGGAGGTGGTGGATACAGCTTCACTCAAGTACCATCAATCATATGTACACAGAGCTTATACACGTTTGTTTGGAAATATAATGAGGCTTTCCAAAAAGCAGCCATAATGACAGTGTGAGGATCAAATTCAAGACAGAAACCTGGATAAACTCATTCTCTCAAGGAACAAACACTCTACACTCAAATCAGAAGTCACAACACTGAACACTCAAATCAATAAACACCTCTACATATTTCGTTGTGCTATCTGTAAGATGAAGAGACCTCCGTGCAATCCAGAGATGAATTGACGTATCCCTAAAATTTGGAGCATGATTTTTCTCTTCATGGCTAAACAGTTTTCTAAGGTTTTTTCTGTGCAGAAAAAAAAAATAGTGTCAAGAGGTTTTAGCAATATTTGTGGCAGCAGCCTTGATGAGCAAATTGTCCTGTCTTGTCATACAGTGAAGTGCACATTCAGCAAATGAGAAAAAATAGTATTTGTTAGGAAGCTCTGCATTCATCCTCAGTACCTGAGCTTTTTATAAGGCCTGAAGAGTGAATTTTGACTTTCTTTAAGATTCCTGTTAACCTGAGATATAATAATACTAATATTCTCACTGGGCATATAAGAATGCATTCTTTTCAGATATTACACATGAAGCGGTCCTTGAGATCTTCTGCAATAGTGAGTTCAGAGTTCTTCTGCAATCCATGTCCGGATTGGCCAATAGTTTAAGGGAAAGATAGCTGGTTTATGAAAGGTCATGTAATATATCTGGCTAAAAATACGAGTAAGGTAAAGGCAAATCTTATTCTTGAGTGCGCTCATAGGAGAACCTCGTGTCAGGTCCAGGATGTTACCTTTGAATGTGAACTCCACACGACATCAGAGTGCCTGCAATCAGACTACTGTGTCCAGGGTTTTTTTTGGTGCCACTTAAGAACTGGAACAAGAACTTGAGTAGGTGTCACATAGAAGGGATTCTTGAGATTCTCATTTACTGTAAGCTGCGGAAGGCTTTGGTTCTACCTTCCTCAGTTGGCAGAACAAAAATCCTCCAGTGCGTATAGCTCTAAATACAAAGCAGAAGGGGTTTTGCTATATCCTGTGCAAGGTAGGGAGAGAAATACTTGTTTTAGATGGAAGAAAAAAAGGTGTGAGGTTTGCCGAATGTTTGGGGACCCTTCCCAACAGCAGTGGTGATGCAACACAAAACTAGGCATCTGGGGTGATGCTGCATAGTCTTCACGGAGGCCTTTCTAATCAGTTTAAACAAACACCTGTCAGGGGTAATTTAAACACCATTATCCTGTCCAGAACAGATGATGATTCAGATGGACACATGGAGATGCTTCCAGAGTAAACCACCTGGTTTTCGCTGAGCAGTTCTGCCTCCTGCCAAGGATGTCTAATTGGGCAATGAGGCCACTTCCCCATCACCTGTGTGGTCTAGAAAACATTTCCAAAATGTGGCAACCACTGCACTTAGCCTAAAGAGAGCCATGATCACCCACCTCCCTTTCTCTGTGGTGTGCCTTATGCACTACTGTACTGCCAGGGAGATCAAAAAAGCATGGAAAAGTACCTCCGGAATTAGTATACCTAAAATCATAGAATCATGGGATAGTTTGAGTTGGAAGATCTTCTAGTTCCAACCCCCATGCCATGGAACCTGTCCCACTGAGATCCAGGTTGCTCCAGCACCAGACCCAGCTGGTTTGAATGTGGCAGGTTCACATTTCCATAAGATTTTGCCTTAAGCTGCTGTAGCTTTGTCTTGCCTTCTCTGAGCACCTTGAGCTCTGTCCTGCTCTTTCCCTGCGCTAAGCAAAAGCTGTCCTCTCTTTGATACAAATCTCAGCTTTCTTGTTTATTTATACAAAATCTTATCATAAATCGTCAGAAAATGTGTAATAGGAGTGAGGGGAAAAGTAGCCATCTCTGATGGAGCTCTCTTCAAAGAACAGGCTGCTTTTTAATTAACCCTAAGGAGTTTTAGCAAGACAAGCCAATTTGTCTGTGCTACCATTAAAGTCTTGTTTTCATGGCACGCTTTGGGTGGTAGATAACAGGTCAGGATTATTTAAATTACTTTGGGTGACTAAATAAGACAGACATTTCTATCTCATCCATCTTCTCTAACCTCAATATCTTTCTCAAGCAGATTTGAATAATAATAACATGGTAAGCTCTTCAGTTCATTAATGGTTCACAAAAGAGCGAAAGGAAAAGATATTTTAAGAAAGGAATTATGTTTCTTGTAGCCTACAAAGCATTCTAGTCGTTTATAATACATGGTTTAATCTGCTCTCAATTAAATAAAACATATTGAAAAAACTTTTTTATGAAATGCAATTAATTTCAGATTAAACCTATTTTTATTCTTAGCACCCTGGCATGTGGGGATCATGAACTGTGTAATCAGCGAAGGATAGAGAGAGGCATGCAAAGCTCTGAACACTGGATATTAATAAAAGGGCAGAAGATAGGCCTAGGGAGCTGGAAGAAAAGTCACCCAGTTTTCTACCTGTTATTTTGCAGCCAAATGTTACAGCCATAAAATTTATTGGAGTAGGGATCTCTTTGTGCTCCTGGCATACGACATTTAGCACGATGGTGTTCTGACCTGTACAAGAACCTCTCATGTCTATTGGAATATGACTGCTGCTCTGTTAAAATAGACATTTTGCCAGCATAATTTTTACCAGATCCCTGAAACACGGAGCAGGTGGAGAAACCGCGGTTGTTATCATTATTATTGTTAGGTAAAATAAATGTATTATCACTGCCACAACACAGGGGAAAATCATCAAGTGAGACTCCTATAAGAGAAAGTTTTCTCATCAGTTTCCAGTCTGAGTCATCAATGTGGGGATGCTCTGAGTCCCCATAGGAACTTTCACCCCAACTCCAGCAGATGCTGCTTGGAAAATAAATTCATATGTCTCTGAAATTAGCAGACTGAACTCCACATCTGCAGAAGATGTGAGGGTCTTCCTTGTAGGGGTCGTCTGATCAGGAAATATTTTCTAAATCACTAATCAGCTTACTAACAAGAGCTTATTGTGGAGTTACACTATCTGTGAACTCTTTGCCATATTTATTGGGTGCACTGGATTAAGTCAGGATGAGTATTTGTTAAACAGTGATTATCCAGTTTTTCTCATTATGTTAACATTCATCTCTTTTCAGGTCTGTATTTGAATTCAGAGCCTTTTTTCCCAGTGTTACCTGTCAGCCTCAACATTTCACATCTTCAAAATTGCCCACTACTGCTGCCAGATGGGTTTTGTTCATATGAAACTTATTTTCCTCCCTTTATGAAAAAAAGAAACAAGTTTTAAGAAAATTTGAGTCCCATTTGTTGAATTATTAATGGATTTTCCCCCCAGCAATTTATCTACCAGCTCTGTGATTTTCTCCTCACTGTATCTTTAGTTTATACTTTTAGTAATACATAAGCAATTCCACAAGTAATAAAGAAACAAGCAGTTGGCTGAGTGCTTTACTTGAGAAAAAAACAAAACTGCAAATATGTCCTTTTCAATAAAGCAAAACAATGGGAGCTGGGGACAACTCTGACACTGAGTCGAGCGCAGCACTCTCAGCTTGCTTCTAATCTTGTTGTGGTACAAATTGTGGGTCTTTCCTTACTCTGGGTGGTCTGACTCCTCACCCTGCTGCTCCACACTGGAAATCACAGGAATTAGAGAAGTTGTCTCCTGTCCAGCCCAGATGAAGAACCATAAGCATATAAATCAGTGCTTAGTGGGTTTGGACAGAGGCTTTCCAAGTGAGAGGAAATACTTGAATTGATTTCAGAACACTCTGGAGGGGCTGCCAGCCTCGTTCCCTCAGTCAGCAGGAGAAGCTCAAGGCCTTGTTTGCCTGAGCACGAGGTCTAAGTGCAGAAATGAAGATTGCTGTGAATGTTTTGTCCCTGCCTGCCTGGGCTCTGTGCCTATTCCAGTTTCCATGTAAATCACTGGGAATTGCTCCCCTAATTTATAGAGAAGATGGGTTAGATTTTAAAGAAGCTTTAAAAGGCTTGGAATCATAGCAGAGAGTCATAGAATATCCTCAGTTGGAAGGAATCAACAAGAATCATTGCATCCAACTCCTGGCTTTGCACAGGACACCCCAACAACCCCACCCTGTGCTCGAGAGCATTGTGCAAACACTCCTTGAGCTCTCTCAGGCTGGTGCTGTGACCACTGCCCTGGGAGCCTGTTCCAGGGCTCAGCCACCCTCTGGGGGAAACACTTTTTCCCAATATCCAACCTAAACCTCCCCTGACACAACTTCAGGCCATTCCCTCGGGTCCTGTCACTGTCACCAGAGACTGAGTTCATGTGAGAGCCTAACTCTGCACCAGTGTCCATTTGGTCCCAGACAACAACAAAATCTGGGATCAAAAACTAAGTTATTGTTTTTATTTTTTTAAAAATTAAAACTCATATGTGAAAATGTCTCCTTCTAATGCTTAAGGATGAATCAAAACAATCCAGAGAATGGAATTCAGTCAAAGGCCTGACTGCAGAAGCAGGAATGTGTCCCCTTCCCATCTGGAGGCTTAATCAAGACCATTTCAATTATTTAGCTCATGAATGCAGCACCCTTGATATTGCAGCCAACATTTTAATTTCACATGAAATACAGTGCAATTACGGCCTACTGAGAGAAATGACAGCACCGTTTATGTCACTCAGTAGAAAATTACAATCGGGTGGAACAATTACTGCAGTTTATTTTTGTTTATGAAGAAAATTATGCTTATGGCTCCTTTCCCACCCTGGGTACCTGATGGGCAGCTCGTGACAGGAACACAGTCCCACCAAGTAATGCAGAATTATTAAGATAATTTCTCAAAACCACTTCCCCAAGGCAAATACTAAAGTTTTTTCCCATTTTTACTTTTTATTTTTAATTTTAACATGACTTGTGGTAGAAAGTGGAATGATAAATTAATGGTATTTATATAGTTTTTAAGGCAAAGTTGGCACTTCCTGGGCATAATAATGCTCTATGAAATACTGCAGTGCTTAGCCTGGGGCTTCATCTCATTTTTCGGTCATCACATCAGCACCTTGTAGGCTCCCATCAAAGACGTGAAGGTCTTTGCCATGGCACTGACAGTACCCTTGCTTGTACCAGAAATGTGTCAAGCATTTCAGACAAATATTCCCAGCTTTTTCAATAGAGACCTAGAAATCAGGAATCTCAGAGAACAACCACTGATTTTACTACAATTATCTTTTTTCTCAGGAACAGTAGCTGCTCAACTGCCTATTCATCAAAGGTTCTGAGCAATTTAAAGGGTTCTCCATAGTTCATCTGCTTAACTTTCCTTTTTCATACTTTTTTTTAAACCTGTTAATTAATTCACAAAAAGAAAGGAGAAAATAAAACCCAGTAATACTGCCTGATAAATACTTGCTTGTTTTCCCAGGGGTTGGTGGAGATTTATTATTAAACAGTTTGAGGTGTAATTATGAACTAAATATAAATATACAGAATATGAACACACTTAGCTAAACTGGTGATCTCTAAGTGTTACAACGCTTACACATTGTGTTATTTACCTACACCTGTCTACTTCAAAAGAGCCCTCGTGACTGATGTTAGTTCTTCTTCCAAAGGGTTTTGGAGGTGTCTGAGGAACTATCCTGAAGCAACATAAAAAGTAGAGCTTCTCTTTTTCTTCAGTAATTCAATATTCCTTTGTTTGCTTAGGGATAGGCCAAGTTTATCCCGGTTTTAGTCTAAGATTTGGGAGATACAGCACCCAGCCTCTGCATCCTTCCCCACAATTCTGGGGAGATTACAAGCCTCTTAAAGATTCAGAATTCACATGGTAATATGGATTTGCAGAACCACCTTTTTAATCATCTCTCTTTTAATGATGCTTTCAGAATTATAGTTCGTTTGAACAACTTAATGCTCCCAGAATTAATTTTTTTGTGGATCTTGGTATTTCCTTCAAGTATTTCTGTGTCTTTGGCTGAATTGTCTCCTCCTTAGCTCTCTACACAGATAGCTCTCAGCTATGAAGAAGTCTTAGCAACAATAAAGTGGCAAAGCAGAGATGTTTGGTGTCCAGTACGCACATCCATTGATGTGCTTTTAATGTCTCTAATTGAAATTCTGATTTCAGATCTATGCAAAAAAGTTCCCCGATGCATTGAATCAAAGGTGTTCATTGTAGAGACGACCTCTGGGTTGTTCAAAATGGAAAAAAACCCACATACGTGTCATACATGTGATGAAAGAAATTGCCTCTTAGAGACGCAATCTGTGAAGAGCTACAAATGACCTAATTAGTAATCCCTCCTAACACTGTGACGCCTGAAGGCAGCGAGGAGCCTTAATTCTTCACACTCAAACTGTGCCTGCTAAACACATAGGAAAGAACCACATTCCGGAGAGACGGGATGAGAAACAAGGATGTGAAAGGAACCTCTGCAATTGCGTGTAGACATCCCTTTTTACCTGAGTTTACACAAGTTCTTTTTATGCCAAGCTGTTCTGTGAGAGCACCATCACGTGCTGGAACATCCTGGCTAATTGAACATCAAGCCTATTAACTGAGTAATTTGTCGTCTACACTGAGACTCTGCTAATGCACCACTGGGATAGTTTTTCATTGTAGATGAACTGTTTTTTCCTTTGAGCACAGGTGAGATGTGTCTCACGTGGTACTGGCAGCCACCACTAACAGGTGTCTTTAAAAATACTTTATCATTTCTACATTACCATAGCTACTTTAAAAAAAAAATAATAATCTCATTAACCTTATTAAAACATCCATTGATGTATGATCATATTTCCTGGCTGTGAACTGCCAGGCAGCCTATGCTGCACTAATGAGTCCTTTGAAAGCTGAAGTTTTACAGCAGGTACCGGCTTGTGCTGCTGAAGAATTTCTCCAAAAAAATCTTTATTTTCAACCCCATCTCCTTGGATACCTGGCTGTTTCATTTAATAAGCTGTTATGAAGCTTAGCATAGAATCCTTTGCTCCATAAAACACATGCAGAGTTGTGTTATTCCATGCTGAATGTAAAAATTTTATTTTAAAAGGCTGTTTTTTAAACCTTTGTTCAGTTCAATTCACCTCATATTTGTGGCAAATATTCCCCTAAACAGACAAAATGAGTAGAAAAATTTGTAGTCTCTGATTTACATGGAGCTTGCCAGGAGACAGAATTCAGAACAGCACATTCCCCTGTAATATATTCCTTGGGAACCAAATACCTTCTCAGTGCTCACCTGCACTTGTAAAAAATTCATTTAGTGCAGTTGAAATGCCTCAGCTTAGCAGCTCTGGAGACAAACATCCTGTATGCGCCCACAGAAAATGGGCTGCCTTAGGCAAAGCAATCCCACTGACTTCTTAGGGTCCATATTAGCAGAGATGGCTGTTGGGCTCCTCCCCTCATAAAATTGCCACTTTTAAGGCCTTAATTCAGTGAGACCATGGGAATCTGTCCATCCTGCTTCAAGAAGATTTAGGAATTCATCTTTAGCCTTTAGAAAATCCAAGCTAAGAGGTTCCTGCCGTGGGAATTATTTTGTCAGATCACACCAGAAAGCAGCACTCAAATATTGGGTGGGATGTGGGTCTCAGTGGGTGAGGAGGGAAAGGAAGTTTATGCTCTTAAAAGGATTTTGTTTTCAGGAGAGGAAAAACTGGTGAGTCCCACTGGACAGAAGCATAGTGAGACTTTTGGGTTGCTTCCCAAGAGTCTGCTGCCCACTTCCCATGCTGCCCACTTTCCCAAGAAGGGAAAATCAGCGAGCACCAGAAATCTCACTGAAAAGGGGAACTGCAGGCAGCAGCTTGCAAACCAGCCTCAGCCAGGTGTCTGTAGAACCTGGCAAATCCTGACCCCGGCTCCTCGGTCCCCCAGCTGAGGGGCTGTGGAGCCCAGCTGTGATTGCAGACCAAAAGCCAAAGGGCAGGGACAGCCTCGAGCGAGGTGTGTGAAAAGCCAGATGACTGGGAAACCTGGGAGTTTGCCTGCCAGCCAGCAGAGAAGGTGCTGAGCAGGTGGGATGGCAGAAGACCAGAAGGATGGGGATGATAAAGTGCTTCAAGTTATGTTTAATTTTTAACAGGAGCCATGGAGAGCACCGCAGGAGCAGCAGAGTGGCAGAGAAACTCAAAGCGAATGGGATGTTTGTTAATTTTTAATTGAGCTCTGGGACAGAAGCCAGGGATCTGACAGAAACAAAGATATGGTTCATAAAAGAAAGGCCACAGGTAACAGGGGATGAATTTTGAGCTTTAGGGTGGGTGATAAGCTCTTTGCCAACAATAGAAACTGTGAGGCAAATACATGAGAAACATATTGCCTGAAAAGAGACATTCATAACAGTGTTTGAACAGAGGGTAAACATCATCATGGTGGAGATACGCTGAGATGTCCTTGATGGCATCAGAAAAATGCACTCAGCAGAGTGGTGTTGGACAAAGTATTTGAGGCAGGGCTGGAGTGCCCTTTCTAATTGCAAATAAATGGAACATGTGTTTGTCAGAGACACATTGTTCCCATTTTCCATCAGAGCAGCCCCTCCCAGCCAGACAGGGTTGTAAAGAACAAAATGGATACTAATGTTTTGAAAGTCTAGATAGAAGAATGGAGTAAATTGACTTTTTATCACTCGTACTTGCAGGCAGGCAAAAACAGGCTCAGGTTTTTACTCCAGAATAGTCCCAGAGCAACTCAGCAGGTGTGTAAAGAATAACACGGTGATGTCTTCAGCACTGGGGAAGATGGTTGTGATTGTGCTCAAGCAGTGATCTGCTTGAGAAATTGCCATTTTCACAGTTTGCTGAAGAGGTGGTTGTTTGTACCCAAAGTGTTCCAGCCATAGATATGTCTTAGTTANACATTGCTAAAAATGGTAATGGAATACCAGATAACCCAGGACAAGATATCAACACAGCACAGCAGGTAATGAAAGGGAATATTGTAAGCAGCTTTAAGACAGGTAATAAATGGATTCTGATTTGGGAAAAGATGGTAGAAGTACATCCACAGCCTGTTGTGGCATTTGGGAAGAATCAGAGCTAATGGACTGAAATAAGTAACTGGTAATGAAAGCTGCATGTAACATAGGAGAAAAGCTAACAGCAAGGCAAACCATGGAATAGTTAGGTGGGAAAAGACCTTTAAGATCATCAAAGTTGGACATTTAAGTCCAACCATTAACCCAGCACTGTCACACCCATTTCCCTGCCCTTTTGGAGGTGCTCCCCAGCGGTTTCTTTTATAGGTATGAGGGAGATTGGCCACTGTTGCTCCTGGCCTTGCCCAGGTCCCATCAGATTTGAAAGGCTGATCACAGTAAGTGTGCTGACATCCGCTCTGTGTTTATCCCAGAAGAGAAAAAATGGGTATAAAGATGTCTTGGAACAAAGAAATATGTGCCTAACTCATCTGCTCAAAGCAGTTATCTGAGAGCTAAGACACCTAATGACACTGAGGTATAAATCTCAATGGGAGTTTGCAAATCTGGCAAAAGTAAATTCTAGAAATTGTCATCCCAAAGAACTCCTGGTGTGATTCCACTTTAACAACTTTACCTGCCTGGAAGTGTTGTGTCTTGTCAAGTCAGTTCAGCCCAGGTTAACATAATAACTCCTGGTTTGATCCAAGACAAATTTTTTCCTGTCTTTACATCTATTTTAGAAAAGGATGAATTTCTTGCTGTACTTGCCCATCTTTCCCCACAGGGAAAAAAAAAAAAGGCAAAATAAAAGAGAATAATAATACTTCTGGGTTTTATTTTAGCCCAAGGATTTATTGTTTTCAGGGATTTAATTGGGAGATGATATTTTTAATTGAAAAGCCATAAGCCATTTATTACTGTGGATGGGAGAGAGTGGCAAACACCTGAAAATACAAAGACTGTGTGTCCTCCCCAGCTGCAAATGTGTGCCTTGCAAATTGAATGCAAACCAGGGTTGCTGGTTTTATTCAGATTCTCCAGAGGATTTGACAAAGTGCGGTGAAGCAAAGTCCAGATCAACACTGGAAAAAGCAACAAACAGGTACTAGCACAGGGTGAAACAGAGAATATGTTCCCTTTTCCCAACAGATTTTAAGGTGACATGTATTAATAAAGGCTCTCTAGGTAACTGATCTCTAGGTGATTAATCTTTAAAATGATACAGAAAATAATAATTTTAAAAGATACCTGAACATAATGTGTACTTGAAGAGCATTAGACACATTTTCTTCTGGCCTAAACAACTATTTCTTCTGAACAACTGCGGCATCAAGGAAGCTATTGGAAGATGCATGTTCTGAAAATTCAGGTCAGCTTAAAAGACCACTCTAAGGGCCTCGTGGAGGAAAATACACAGGCATTTTTACACTGCCTGAGTAGACAGCTTCCTTTTGTAGACCTGAGTTAGCTAAACAGGCAACAGGTGAAATCAAAGCATTTTTGTTTAACGTGACGTGAATATCAGGATACACCTAACAAGTGGTCATACTGTAGGAGACATGGAGTTAAATAAGGAGTCTACATGGGCAAAGCTAAGCTATGCTGTGTGAATCTCATTTGTCTCCAGTTAAGAGTCACTTATTAAATCCTAGTAAACAAGATTTGGAGGAATTGAGTGCCCAGTGGAGGTCAGGGAGGGTTCCAGGATCAGATCCCAGCAGTAGAAGCCTGTTCTGAGGTGTTTTCTGATGCACTAACCACTGTGTCTGTCAACTAAAGGAAGTTATTTGATATTTTTAACATCACTGTAGTTGCACCTTTTCATAGTCTCATGCTGAGTCATTTTCACTGTCCCATCTAAAAGTTTTAATAGTTTGGCTGTTAAAATAAAGAGTATCCACTTTGTTAAAAACAGAAGTGCAAACTTTGTAAGGGCACTCTGAAAATGAGCTGTCTGGGAATCGAGCTCAGAGCTCAGGGCTATATTTCTCATGACTATTCATTTTGTGAAAAGGAACGCTCTGAGCTATTATTCCAGGAAGCAAAAACAGTCTTTGACACAACCAGGTGAAAGCAGCTGGCATTAACACAGTTTTGATTTATTCACTGTTTTACAGAACTTACAACTTCTGGCTATTTATAGTACAAAGTATTGACAAGTTTTGAGGAATTTCACTGCCTTTGGTCATGAAGTTCAGCTGTTCCTGACTTACCTGTCATGTTTCTTTGTACAATTCTATTAATTAATGCAGAAGCTTTGAATTAATTAGTCTTACAGTCTTGCCCAGCAGTCTCACCTAAAGAGTCTTTCCTAACGAAGGCATTTTCTGGGTTCCCAGCCCCGCTCTTGCCTCCAGTCCCTCTCTCTGTGTCGGCAGAGGGCTGCTGTTCTCACTCCTCCGAGGGCTGCACCCCTCTGGGCTGCAGGCAAACCTCCCTGCTCACAGGGACCAACTCCTTAGGGATTCCTTATTGTATAAACCAATGGCAGCATTAAAGAGCTGCACTCAGTGGAGTTACTAATTAGGAACCATGGTTTAATTATCCGTTGGCTTTGACATTGATAAGAGAGTAGAACTTTAAAAGAAAGGAAATGAGAAACCTGGAATATTTTCAGAATGAATTAAAAAAAAAACCCCTTATTCTCCTATTATTATTATTAAACTGTAAAAATATCCTTTCACGTATTTTTTATAATATAAAATCCTGGTATAGCTAAGAAAATCCTCTGAATGCCTCGGCTGATTTGTAGAATGGACTGTGAAAATGGCATCTCACAAGAATAATGATGAAGGATCCCAAAAAAGGAAGCTTTTATTGATAAATCATTGTAATGTGGGCTTTTAAATATACTATATGCAAAACTATGATTTATTAAGCATTTCTTTTTCTAAGCAAGCTCTAGGTGGAGACATTTATCCATAAAATTATTTTCTTTAACAAAGTTTGTGAGATGAACTAACCACTCCCATTTGAAAAAAAAATAATTTGAGAATTCATTTTCAGACTCAAGCTTACTACAATACTATAAATTATTAAGTGATAAAATTTANCAGACAGACAGACAGACTGACTGATAGACCTGTTTATCAATGTGCTTTTCGCAGCAATCATTGCGCTTCCCACTAAGTGCAGTAGCAAATCTGTTGGATTCGGTGCAACCAGGAAACCAGAAACAATTCCTCTATAATTTAATGCATGACAGGAGGATTGCCTCTGTTCTGTTCCCACCATTTCAAACCCTGATCTCACAACATTTGGGTCTCTGTGTACTTCCAGCAGCTTGACCAGCCCTTGCTGCAAGACTCACAGCCTTGCACTAATGCGCCTAATTATTTGCGGGGTTTGCTTCTCCCTAAGCCAGAAGACAAGAAGGGAATGAAAATGAAATGTGAAACATTCTGTATTTACACACTAAAGGTGTTAGACCAGCTCAGAGCAGCAGCCAGCCCCTCCAGCTCGCTGTCCTTCTCTATCCCCACCAGGACCAGCCGTTCAGGAGAGGCTGGCAGGAACTCTGTCCCACTGACAGGCAGCAGCCTGTGCTGGGCATTTTGTTTGCACCCTTCCTCTAAAGATCTTTGATCTGTGGAGCACTTAATTTAATTTATCTTTCAGCACTTGTGTTGTCATTAAATACAGCAACTCCTGAGAGCCTTGTGTGGCTCTGAGTTGACCCTGGCTGGACACCAGGTCCCCACCAAAGCCACTTCATCATTTCCCCCCTCAGCTGGACAGGGGTGAGGAAAAATAAGGAAAGACTCTTGGGTCAAATAAGGGCAGGGGGAGATCACTCACCAGTTACTGTCGTGAAAAAAACAGATACTACTGAAAGAAATTAATTTATTACCAGTCAGATCAGAGTAGGGTGATGAGAAATAAAACCAAATCTTTAAAACATCTCCTTCCCACCCCTCTCTTCTTCACAGGCTCAAATTCACTCCCAAATTCCCTACTTCCTTGCCTCCAGTGGCACAGGGGGATGGGGAATGGGATGTGGTCACTTCATCTTGTTCTGTCTCTGCTGCCCCTTGCCATGGAAACCCAATACACCTCATTATCCGTACAAATATCCCTGGTACTTTCCCTATGGCAACAGCCTTTTCTAGAAAATAATTTCTTGGCTTCCTAACACGCAGTGGGTGAATACAACATACTGTCCAGTTTGACTCTCTTAGCATTTCATTTTATTTAATGTTGCTGTGTAGTGGAAAGAGGAAACCATCATGATTAAATATACATCATTTCCTTTTGCATAATTTTCTACATTACATCTTCATTAATACATATGATGTTTAAAGAGAGAATTATTCCCTCTCCCTTTTTTATTGACTTAAACTCTCCCATTTTCCCGTAATCTAAAGGAAGGCAGGACCATGAAAACATGAAAAAAAAAAGCGTAAGAAATCATTGAATATTCATCCTGGGAGAGATTTGTGTGTATTGGGCTACTTCAGACCTTCTGATATCTGCTTTCTGCCATGCTGAACAAGAGATGCATGGTTGGTTCTCACAGCAAAATTCATGTGTGATGCCCAGTTTCGTTCCCCAGCAGCAGACTGCAGTGAGGTCAGACACTGAGCAAGGTCAGACCCATCTGCATCGTGTCTTTTCTGGGAGTTGCTATTTTTCCTCTTGTACCGTGAATTATCCCTAAAGCTGATATTCTGACCCTACTTTCCTGCTTCCTTGGGAAGGGGCCCTTGCTCTCCCCCGCAACTCTGAGCTGTAGGAATGACCATGCAGCTTTTGTTCTCCAGAGACCGACTGTGAAAATTCAGATTTCTGATGGAAATTTTAAAATCCAGTATGATGAAGAAGAATCTCCAGGAACAAAAAATTTCTGCCTTAGGAATTTCACATCTCTCCTGGTCTCAGTCACCTCTGTACAGGAAGTAGTCACCTCTGGGCCTTTTTGATTCCATGGTCTGAAACCTTCACTGTGTTTAAGGAACTTTTCTAAATAAAGAACGTACAAGTTATTAAATGAGTACTCTGTGGGTTACTACACAAATTCATCATGAAAAAATCACTTATGCAGCTGATTTAGTCTGCTAGTCAAACACTTGTAAGAAACACAAAGATGGCAGAAGGTTGTAAAATATTTCAGAGAAAAGCTGAGTAACCACTTTGTTTTACACTATATAAAATATTTAGTCATTATTTAACTTCACATTTCCAGTTTCTTAAAAAAACTCACCAAAACAACCAATCAGCTAACCAAAAAAAGGAGTAACACCTAAATCACTCCATGGGTTTAAATTCAGCACAGACAGGGCAGGTCTTGCATGTTTTCACCTCCCCCAAAATTACTCATGAAATCTGATAATGAGCAGTTCCAGCACTGACTCTGATTAGGACAATGAACCCAGAAAGATAAAAATCAAGTTAAAATCTCTGAAAATTGGAAACCCTCAGCAAGGGGGAAAGGAATTTAAAAAATCACCTTTGTAAAGTCTCAGCATTATTCAGTCACCATTGTTTTCATTCCTGGTCACTGTACTTAGCATTTTCCAAGCAGATTGATGTATGGTTTCAAGATACTTAATAATTGACCTTTAAAAGTAAAATCTCCACTTTACCAGCTTTTCTCTCACCTTCATCTGGATGCAATAACTGTTGTCTCCTGCATTCAACACACAGTTCTGATATATTAACCCACTAGGCTGTGAAACATGCCTTGGAAAGAAAACTTGCTTCACTTTCCTCTTCATGTTATCTTATAGCAGTAGAACTCCATCAGTTTCCTGGTGCTGTTCCCAATAGACACAAATGAGAGCCGCAGAAGTGTTGAGGCTTGTGAAAAGGAGAGTGCAGCCAGGGCAGCTTGAGAAGAAAGCAGCAAGAGGAGTCACAGAATCACAGAATATCATGAGTTGGAAGGGATTCATCAGGATCACCAAGTCCAACTCCTGGCCCTGCACAGAACGACCTAAAGAATCCCACCACAGGCCCGAGAGCATGGTGCAAACACTCCTTGAGCTCTGTCAGGTTGGTGCTGTGACCACTGTCCTGGGGAGCCTGTTCAGTGCCCAACCACCTCTGGGGGCAGAATTGGATATTTCCTAATATCCAACCTAAACCTCCCCAGACACTGCTTCCTGCCACTGAATGAAAGCTATTGTTATCACCTTGGCCAGTGATAAATACAGACAGTTCAGAGAAACATGGAGCTTCTCAGCTTCCTTGGAAAGACTCAGTTTCTTCAGATTTCTCCTCTGTCTTGCAAATCAACCTAATTTTTAAATCTCCATCTTAAGTAAGAGTACAGCTCTATTCCCAACAGCAATGCATATATTTCACTTAATGTATGCTTCATCTTTTCCTGTCTCTTAATTGGAACTGACGGATGCTTCTTGCCCAATTTCTTGGCTCTCCAGAGCACTCACTTCACTGTGCACGTTCACACAAACACTTAATTACCAGTGTTACTTGAAAATGCCCCTCTCTGCCGTGCTCATGGGTAGGAAGATGCTGTGACTTCATTCAGCAGTTCCTTTGCTCAGGCGTGGACCGTGGTGCTAAATGGAGTTTGCCAGTGTTTCCATGGAAACCGATCAAAATTCATGAAAGGACCGATTTGACTGGCTCCAACCAGCAGTGTTTTATTTCATCTGAGGGCCCAATAGCAAAAGATATCACTTTCATCTACTTGAAAAAGAGAGTGGATTAAATTGTTGCATCAGAGTTTGATGGTGGCAAGAGAAACAACACTATCCAGCTGATTGCAGGGAGGTTTTCTGTCTCTCCTCAATGGCAACACCCAGCTCCATAGCTCCAGGCACGTCCCAGTGCTTCTGGAGCACCTGCAGCAAAGCAGCACAGTGAAGACAGACCCAAGTCCTCCCCTTTCCTGCCTCTTTGCCCTCTGTGCAAATTTACAATAAATTCTTACTCATCTGATCACAATATTCCAGCTGAGGGAATTTGGTACGTAATTATTCTGTTCTTACCTACCCTCACTTTACCAGTCTTCTAACAGCAAGTCCTGACTCGTATCAATTTTTCTTCCAAGTGGAGGAAGAAACTGCATAAAGTTTTATGCCAGACTTTATTTACTGTCTTGTACATTGTTGCAGTAATAAACTCAGCATGATTGCGTGCATATATTAATTTAGAGCTTTGAAATGGGACCATTTACATGTATGATGTATCTTCAGCTTGAAGCTTCTTACAGCCAGTTCTGTCTTACCCAGAGAAAACCTGCGTCGTGCAATGATTCAGAGCTGAATCCCAAAATTCACTGTAGAGTTCTGCCGCTGGACTGGATGAGAAATAACAGCAGAATGAAACCAAAAAGAATGGAGAAGAGAGGACACAGGGGCTTAACAGAAAGCTCTTCATGATACCCCAGGGAAAGGTCACCTCACTGGCTCTGTGGCGGACCAAGCGCAGTGAGGAGGACCAGTTGTCCCCTGAACTGATGTGATAATTGACCCATATGGGTCATTCCTGCCCCACACAGCTCTGAAGAGTTAGAGGTACTCTGTTGCTTTGACTAAAATGCTGGAAATAAGCAGCTGAAATCCATTTAAATCTGGTTTATGCACTTGAATCCTGCTTTTTATCTGGGCTATTAGTCATCTTAACACCAGGTGAAGAGCTATTTGTTATTTAAATAGTTTAAACTCCTTGTAAAATAGCGTGTCTGCCTCTATATTTCTTTCTCTTAATCTGCAGTTCTCACCTTTACATTTATGATTTTTTAGCTATAAAAGGAGCTGCACCCAAATATCGCTTTAAAGTTTGGAAAAGTTTGCACTTTGGTCCCACTGTGATGCAACACACTTTCAAAGAATGTGCCTTCACTCCCACAACAAAGGCATATCCATTTTTTGTAGTCAAAGGACCTTTAAAGAAATTCCCTTTAATAAAGGTGGACACTATGGAGTTCAGACAGAAAGAAAGGGACTGTTAGGAAAATTTATTACTGGAATAATGGGAAAACGCCAAGACTAACTCCTCCACAGAGTAAAACTACACCACCTTTGTCCCAGTTCTGCAAACATATTGGTGAATAACTCAGTGTGGGGCAATGACCCCACTCAAGACATTGGGATAAAAGTGATGTTTGAAGAAATAATCCCAGTTATGAGCCCTTGGAGAATCAGAGCACACTGGCTAAAGAGGGTCTGGTTATTTTGTCATCTTTCAAAGTACTTAGTGAGCTTTATCAGCACTGCTAAACCAGAGGGGTACAATTACAGGTTTTCAAATATAGTCCAGGTTTCTGGGTGTACAGGTGGTACCACCAGGGGCAAAAAGAAACGTGCATCCAAGGCAGGGTGGGCAGGTCAAGGGAGGGAACTCTGCCCCTCTGCCCTGCTCAGGCGAGGCCCCACCTGCAGAGCTGTGTCCGGCTCTGGGGCCCAGCACAGGAAGGACCTGGAGCTGCTGGAGTGAGTCCAGAGGAGGCACCAGGATGATCAGAGGGATGGAGCACCTCTGCTCTGAGGAAAGGCTGGGAGAGTTGGGATTGTTCAGCCTGGAGAAGAAAAGGCTTTGGGGTGACCTCACTGTGGCCTCCCAGTCCCTGAAGGGAACCCACAAGAGAGATGGGGCAAGAGTGTTTACAAAAGCCTGGAGTGACAGGACAAGGGGGGATGGCTTCAAACAGAAAGAGGGCAGTTTTAGATTGGATATTAGGAAAAAAAAAATGTTCTCTGTGAGGGTAGTGAAGCCCTGGCACAGGTTCTCCAGAGAAGCTGTGGCTGCCCCATCCCTCAAGTGTCCTAGGTCAGGTTGGACAGGGCTTGAGCAACCTGGGATAGAGGAAGGTGTCCCTGCCCATGGAATGACATGGTTTTTAAAATCCCTTCCAACGCAAACCAGCCTGTGATTCTTTGATTCTATGAGTACAACATGGGTAAAGCACACTTGGATTTACTGGGGTGTGGAAGGAGTTGGGCCAGGGACCGCTCTGCCAGCTCAGATCCTCTGTGTCCAGCACTAACATGGCAAATGAACAACCAACCTGTCTCTGGGAGAAAATCTCATAAAAAGCACACTGGTCTGCCTCAACCAGTACTTAATGAAAACTTAAAAACAAACCAGCACTTTATACATTTTCACAATGCGTAAGAAATGCAGTCCTAACTTCTGTACCTCTGGCTGTTATACAAGCTATATTCTACTGCTTATATTTGTCATATAATAAATACAAAACCATACTCCCTGGTCAGTGAGCACACAGTTTGTTAATTTATTTGTTTCTCTAGCTTGTTTATTGCTGTTTGATGTTTTGTTTTAAAATTTTGTATTGATAGGCATCATTTGAAAAAATGAGTTTTGATAATATAAATGACTAAAGCTTCCAGCTTTTGGAACAGCAATGAAAATAGAAGAAGGAATAATAATTTCAAAGAGAAAAAAGTATTCACATTGGAAGCAAAGGCAGTCAATGCTAATGGCTTTAAAATCTTTTCCTTCCACAATTAACAACCCAGTGACACGGATCTTTTCAGGCTATTGCTGAAGAGCTGTGTGTTTGATACCACTGGCGTCACTTTAACAAATTGTTGTATGAAATAGCCCTTCAGAGCTTTTGTTGATTGATATCTGAGTTAAAGAAACTTCCTTTTGTGGAAAAAAGAGAGTGAGGTGGAGGGATGCAAATGACTTCTAACTGCAGATCAGAAAAGGGCCACTCCATCATTCTGTCTGCAGCTTGTCAACATAAATTTCAGTAAGTGTTCTTAAAAAAAAAAAAAAAAGGAGGAAAGAAAGAAAATGAAGGACTGAGAGTTTTATTTTAAACATCAATATTTCAAATAAGTTCCCACATAGTTTGCACAGTAGGCTTAAGTTTTGCGTAAATTAACAGAGAGAACTTTTTTTCAAACTCGTGATAACATTGACTGATCTTCTCCAACATCTGCTGTGCATCATTTCTACTTTAAGGATTCCCCCAATGTGAAAACCACTGTAGCTATTAGTTTTTTCTTTTTATGCTTTGATTTTCCTCCTCCTTCTAGCACTAGGAGTCAGCTACTGCTTTACAGACTTATGTCAGGGCACAGGTTTATGTGCTTACAGAAAGTTCAGCTCCATAAACCTGTTCTGGAGAGCAGAACCTATAAATGCTGACCTGCACAGACCACTGTAGGTTATGCCTCTGTCATATTTACTGGGCAAGGTGGAGATGAATCGTTAAAGCAATGTCTGTAGGTAAAGGAAGAAGTTTTTGTCTTTCAAATCCTCTTGTAGGGAAAGGACAGCTCACCTGGAACAAGATTAAGTCAATACAGAAGGTTTCACCTCTGAAATAATGTTATAATTTGAGGCATGATACAGCATGCTTTGATAGTCTTGGCTTTAATTTTGAACACATGTCTAGATGCTAAAATTATTTAATTTCCAGAAGATGAAAAGTGTCCCAGTCAGAGTAAGAGCCTTTGAAAAATCTTATTATTTAACTCTAAATACAGGGAGCAAGCATTAAATATAGGCATAACCCAGCATTTAAGCAGCATGAGAATTCACTTTCATTCCTTATGGAATAGGTCATCTTTAACAGCAGGAGAAGAAAGCAAGCAAGGAGGCAGAATTTGAGAAAAAGCTGATTTAAATAATCTCAGTGTATAATTTTAGCCAGTAGAAGAGACATCTTCACAATTTCTCCTGCTTTGGACAAAGCTATTACCAATGAATACTCCATATCTGTGTATTTCTGCCCACTAGAACTTCACAATTCAGTAATTACGAGACATAAAGCTGAAGAAAAAGAACTGTGTTTATAACAGATATGACTTATGGCTAAAGCACAAAAGTTGCCTGTCTGAAAGACTGGGACGAAGTTTTACAGTGAACACAGGCTGGGTTTTTTAATCTGTGTGATGAAATGATTGTTTCATTAAAAAGCTGCATTGCTGGCAGGCCAAGAGGTCTGTGTATTAAAGGTTGCCTGACACTTTCTATTACAAGGACCTGTTTTCAGACACTCATACCTTTGAAAAATGTGAACTGTTTGGACTGAAATATCTCATGCCAGGTGTCTGCCTCAGAATTAAATCTGTGAGGAAATTATGTCAAGGAAAGTTTAATGTTTTTCAAGTATAAGGCAAGGAAAAAATACTGTGCTTTATTCTTAGTGAAAATAGGGACAATTTTTTTTTAATTCCAAAAGCAGAAGCACATCCATCTTGCAGAAGAGTTACTCAGAGTTTCTAGTGAGGTCTTTTCTATTTATCAGTATTTTATCATCATCCACATAGAAGTGATTATTGTGCCTTTTTAAAGTCACAGTTTGGGATGGACTTGAAAAAAACACACGACCAAAATATCCACATCGAGCATGTTCCTGCTAAGAGTTGCTCTTGACTAGGAAATAATAACCTGAAATTTTAGTCCTAGATTGATTTTAAGTCAAGCAGGACATGGAAAATAATTTTCCAGCCTAGTTCTGACAATATACTGAGATCCAGGATGATCATTGCCATGGTTTAGGAATGGTATTCTCCAATTTAGCGCAGAGGAAATTGGACTTGCTTTAATTCTGGTATTTCTTGTTACTTGGAGGTTGCTTTTTACTGTTATGGGTTTTCTTAAATCCAGTTGTGGGAGTATGCTGTAGAGTATCTATCTGTCCATCCATCAATCCAGCCACCCATCCCTGAAGGACATGAAGGGTCCTCTGTTCCCAGCCAGTTTCTAGCGTATTTACCTCTATCTGTGCAACAGTGGTCAGTTTATCTTAACGAAATATTTTTCCCCTCTGCCAAACCCAGATTGTATATCCAGGGATGGTCGACATCTCTGCAGGATTTTCCCAATTCCTTTTGCCAAGACAATTGCACTGGAAAGGCAGCAGTGTGGGTGGAGTCAGATCAGACAGATGCAGATGTTCTGTGGCTCGTGTTTGAATGGACCTTGTACCACTCACTGGGCCAAGAGATGCAAAAGAATTTCAGTATTCATGTCTTGCTCCTGCAATTGGTGCTCAATCTGCTTCTGCAGTGGTTCTGTGAACCTGAACTTCTGACAGGTCTGGGTTAAAAAAAGGCATCTTAAGTTGGTCATCAGTTTCTTCAGGTCACAACAGAATACTCGGTGTGAAAGAAGATTTTGAGAACTTATTTTCACATTTGGTACTTTTTTAATGTGAGGTTGGCTAAACCTCATTATTGGTGGTGTTGGTGAAAAATATCGCAGGTAGGATTGACCCCACGTCACGGGGAAAAAGGACAGGGTCATTCATCTTCCAATCCTATTCCTTGTGATTTTCAGGTTCAGTGACCATCATTTACATTGAATTTACATTGAATTTACATGCTGCTTGGTAATATGGGCCATAGTTTTACAGAATGGATGAGAGTCTTTGTATGGAATTAGGTCCAAATTAAGACACTTACAGATGTTTACAGGTAAACTATTTGTCTCAACTCTCATTATGACTGCCAGAGCCCTGGAGATGAATTCACATGATTGAAGATAAGTGCCTAGTGCTGTTTTAGATATCCTGAAGTGGTCAGTGATTTGTTTTGAAGTCCAGTACATGTACAGGTATCACTTTGCTATTGCAATTTTGAAAATAGAGTTTTAACTGTTTTAATTCTGCTATGCTGACATGGTTATAATCAATCCAGCCCAGTCAGGAGAAACCTTTATCTTAATATTTTTTGATTTACAAATATTTTGTTCTCAAGAGGGTATCCTTTATTCAGGAAACAAATTATATCCTTACTTTGTGGCCATAAATATTTTGTGGTCAAGCTTATGGAGGATTTCTCTTGGGAATTTTTCCTTTGTAGGGCTAAAGTTCTTTGAAATGTTTCAGTTCCATTTTTCTACTTTCACCTTTCTATTAAGGAGCATTAATAGAATGACTACTTTGTTCATTTTTTCCCCCTCTAAAACAGGACAAAAAAGTTTCTATTCCTTCCTTTATAAAATGTAAATAGGCTGAAATAAATAAGGAACAGAGTGCCTTTGCAGATTGGCCTTTTTGAGTTTAAATGTCCCAATTAAAACCTAGTGCTTGCTTCAAAACATCTGGTGAGTTTATGAGAATTCATATATTCCAGAGATATGACAATTCATACGTACATATTTTATTGCACTGTTCCTGTGAAATACAATGCAGGCAGAAATATGGTCCCCTTGCCTCAGCAGGCTTGACAAAAGAGAAAAATAGGGCCACAAAAATTTCAAACGGGTTTGAAAATTTATCTGATCTGTGGAAGGGAGACCTAAGAGGAAGACAGACGTCCTGTGAGGTGATTTAGATCCAAGTTTTTAAAGATATATAGATGTTGGCCCTCTTTGCAGCAGGAGTGAAGCTGAATTCTGGTTCCTGGTGTAAGAACTCCATAAACATTTTGACCTGGAGGTGTGGAAGGAGGTCTCTTGGTGGCCAGATCTGGTGTTCAGAGGTGGGACACAAGGACTGGTGCCTCCCAGGAATGAGGACACCAGTGAGTTTGGTCCCTTGCTTGCTGTTCTGGGTTTCCAAGATGGGTCCTACTCCTTTCTCCTCCAGTCACAGGGAACAACGTGGTGGGGCTGTAGCCTTTGATGAATTTACAGCTGTTGATGTGCAAGTATTTAAGATGAGTTTTCTGGGCAGTGTAGGTGGGAAAATTCCTGAGCTGTTGGTCCTTTTCAGATCCTCGCAAGTTCTCAGGAAACATCTCTGAGAGTACATGGAAGGAGAAGGTCAGGACATCACCAGACAGTGCAGGCAGCCTCTGGGCAAGGGGAGGCTGGGGCACATCCTGAACTTGGGTGGGCACAGCCTGTTCACATTTTGTGATGAACACCTAAGAATTTCCATGTGTTTCACCCCAGGCTACAAACTCCTCAGAAAGGAGATTTCCTGGGCACAACTACCCTC
The DNA here is from genome assembly GCA_013400655.1 of Mystacornis crossleyi. Taxonomy (NCBI): domain Eukaryota; kingdom Metazoa; phylum Chordata; class Aves; order Passeriformes; family Timaliidae; genus Mystacornis; species Mystacornis crossleyi. The sequence continues at coordinate 14,527 of VYZQ01047318.1, read as the reverse complement.
TTCAGAGCACTTGGAAACTTTCAAGGATGCTGAGGAAGCACTGACTTTTATGCAATCCTTAGCTGCTCACTGAAGTGTGGCCAGTCTTGGTTATGGGGTCTGAGTGCCTGAGGTGTGGGAACTGACTTCAGTCTTGGTCCTGTGGTTTGGAGTCTGCTCTCTGTCATTGCCTTTCTCTGTGACCGTAAACAAGTAAATTCACCCTCCTGGGTCTCTTTGTCCTCAGCCCTTTTTGCTGCCATAATAACTCTCCTGAGGCAGAGTGATCCTGGCTCTGTGTGTTACCCCTGCTCAGGTGAGATGTAGAAAAGAAGGTCAGGGGCTCATTTGGTGCTCCAGGAACCCTGGGGTGGCAAGGGACTCTCAACCCCTTACGGCCCCGTATTACCATGTTTAATGCAAAATGCTTTAGCATTAGGATTTGATGGAAAACTCTGACTGCTATAGTGCACTTGGGAAACCACAAAATATCTTGGGATTCTTGTAGTCAATCTCTGCAGACTCATAAGTATCCATTTACCCTAAATTTCATGTGCTACATACCCCAAAATAATTTCCCCCCTGCATTTAATTCTGCCATGATTCAAAGCTCTAAAATGTAATGCATTACAATTAGCAATTCCCACATGCCAAAAACTTAAAACAAATTTCTGTCTTAAAAAAAAGAAAAAAAAATTACATCATTTCTCCAATAGACCCAGAGAACTTAGAAGGAATGATAAATTAGTAAAAATGATCCTTTGGGTACATTTTTATCCCTACCCAGCTTATAAATAGGTTGCATTAAAAAAACAACAACCCCCAAAGTGCATTTTAGTAAGCAAAATAAAACTATTCCGATTTATTGCAGCTCAAGAAACAACAAACAAGCCATCTGAAAAATAAAAGCAAAGAGTTTTACAATGTAATGAATGGCAAGTTAGGAGCTATTATTTGTATGAAACTTGTTTAAGAATCAGCATGCTGTTAGCAAGCTATATAACATTTTTCTACAGTGTACTACTTCCCAATTTTGAATTTTTTTAATGAATGGGGGAATTGCTGTTATTTCCTAAAGCACTCTGATCAGGAATTGTTATACTGAGGCATCCAGCTGACTTACTAGCTTGAAAACCAGAATGCAGGGAAGGAAAGGGAAAGCAAAAAGGAATCAATGGGTGCTAAATAACCCCAACTGAAAAGAACGCACATGTCACAGATGCATTTAAGCGTGGCATGTCCAGGAGTAGTAGGAATTAGCATAACTGCTGCCATAGAAATCAGCAAGAGTTTAATCATCAAGTTCTATGGGTGATGACTCAGAAGAATGCTGAGTGCTTTTGAAAAATCTCACTCCAATAATTTGACTTTTCCTTTTTTTTTTCCTATGACTTGGTAGTATCAAGAGAGGGGGGAAAGAATAAAAAGCTGTGCTCCATTTTGTCACATCTGCATGGTGATAAATCCAGTTGTGCAGCGATCTCTGAACCACTGCAGAGCTGGAATTTGCTGACTGAGAACACCAAAAACATGAGGGGTTACAGATCTGAGCTGCATGACACTTTTGATTTGGTGAGTGAGCTGCTTTGACACTTCTGAAATACACTGTCAGTTTTATTTCATTCAAAACCACATGGATGGTTCAACCCTAAATGGTTTAGGCTGTCCCAGCACTGCACTTTCAATGAATAAGTGACTTGTCCTTCCCAAAATCACCACATTTGCAGCTCGTAGTGAGAGCTGGAAGAAACAGGCAGCTCCACTGCTCTTTTTAGTCCAGTGGAAGCCAAATGGCAAATCACTGCCTTTTGATCAGCACTGAGTGACAGAGATGGCAAAGCTGACAGTGAGTGCTGAGAGAATAATTCAGCACATGGCAGGTTTTAAACTGAGTATATGAAGGAAGGAGTGAACTGAACTGATAACAGAATCTTTTTTTCAGTCTTTCCACTATCAAACTGCACCATGTCAAGATAATTGAAAAAATGCTGAATTTTTTTCCTGCTCTCTGAAAAAGATATATGAAGCTTTTAATGAAAAAAAATTTAATATTATTATGTTCCATAAAACAATTTAAAGCAGACAGAACAGAAAGCCAACTCTTTGTAAAACACATTGATTTAAAATATGAAAGGAGTATGTGGAGGCAAGGGAAAGGAACATGGCTTATTGCTAATTACTGAAACACCTTTGATTTGTGTAGCCAATAAACCAGAATGAAATAGATGAGATGCTTTACATAATGTAAGACAAGTCTTGTCCCTATACCCTGGCAACAGATCAAGAAAAAATGGTACTGACATTATTATGTTCCATTTGAGGTACCACTTCTGTGTCTAATGCTTTCTTATTGTTTATTTCTGTTCATCACTGGAGTGATTTAATTCTTGAAACTTATGTATATTTTAGAAAGTAGGTAAATAAAATTAGTAACTTGTTGCCAGGAGAAAAGTCTGGCATTTGAATTGTGAATG
>VYZQ01047318.1:0-11943 GCA_013400655.1 Mystacornis crossleyi | reverse complement strand
GACCCTCACATGTCAACAGAAAACCACCCCAGATGGCGGTCGTGCTGTGACGTGGATGCCATGAGAAGATTGTTCTTGTGGAAAAGTTCCATAGCTGAGCAAAAGAGACTTCTCTCACTCAATGGACTGACATAAGATTGTTATAGAGGGGCAAACCAGCTGAATTGCTTTAAAGTTTGTGTCTTTATATTACAGGTGGATGGAGGAGGTGCCGGAGAAAAAGGGGGGTTAATTTGCTTTAATTCCTTTTTATTCCACTTTACTTTTAGTTGTAGTAATAAACTTCATTATATTCTTTAAGTTTGGTGCCTGCTTTGTATTCCTCCCTGTTCTTATCTCACAGAAAAGGGGAAAATGCGAATCAAACCACTACAGAATGAAATTTCTGCCCCTCATTTATGCATTTCAGCACAAAAGAATTTCTTCTTTCAGCGACTTCAATTTCTTCTCATCTCCAAAACTTGGACCCAAGTTCTTTCAACAACGGTTGTTTTTCTTTTTGTTCTGCTGAGTTTCTCTGCTTTTCTCTTCAAGTTTTGTTCTAGTGGGAAGAGAAAATTAGTGATGTTGACTTTCCACTTAACTTTGATGAATGCAGAAGGCATCAAATATAATCTACTACACCAACTTCTGCACTGCACATGTTGCTGTCTTCCAGGAAGGACATGAAGTTGGCACCCTTCACTCCTGAGACAGAGTAGCTATTACAGGACAAGTAAATGCTCTCACCTTGCTTTCAGAGTCCCCACTATCTTGTTCTGCCTTGTGTGCTTTAGACAAAAAAAGATACAAGTTCACATATGAGGTGTTCAACATTTTAAAAAGAAGGGGAAAAATATCCCTTTGATTTCAGCTAGTAAATGCAGACTTCCACTTCTCCTTTTTGTAGAGAAAAGAGTCGCTGTCAAATTTGACTCCAGAGGTTTGTATGGAACAAAAGCTTGGGTAACTTGGCATCTCTTTCTTTTCTATATTTAGTGACAGTTTAAAAGGAACTGTCTAAATGCAGATTTTCATTCTTTCTCCTTAGGGTATATCAAACTCAGCAGGTGCAATATAAACTTTAACAGCTGACACAATGATTCTCACCTGTTGCAGTGGCTGAACCAGCAGCTGTGGGGGCCGGGGGGCCAAAGAGCCCAGGTACAGGAGAGGCCTGCTTCTGGGCCAACTCCAAAGTCTAAAGATCCCCCCTTAACTCGTCAGAAAAGCTTCTCCCATCAGATCTTGTGATTCTATGTAGATTCGGTCTGTCTGGTTGGCCAGCAGCAAGATGTCCCCTGTACTCCTTTAAAGGATGTAATGCAGCCCCCACTCCGCCCCCTCCTTCTCCCCACTGGCAGTTGTTGTGTAACCCGCCTCCCTTCTCTGCCCCTTTATAAGTGTGTCCCGGGGGGAAGCTGCCCCTGTTTCCTCACTGGCCTGCTTCAATGTGGTTTGGTAAATAAACCCTCTGGAACTCTTTACCGGGGCCACCTCTTGACCCTTGTCTTTAGTTATGCCTGAGCTGGCCAGCTCAGTGTGAGTGTGGCTGCGTGTTTCCATCGCACGGGTGAGAGAGCTGGCCTGCGAGTGTGAAAAATAGCACTGCCAGGGGTTCCTTCCAAAGGAACGCCTCTGGAACAAGCAGCCACATCTCCATCAACACCCACAGGGCCATACTTACCCATACCACTTGGAAGAACAATTCCTGAGTGGAAAAATAAAGTTAACTTTTAAAAACACTCTTATCTGATATGATCAAAGAAGAGAAAACTGAAGTCAGCAATTTAGGGCATTCATTCCATACATCTATCTTAGAAACTTAATTGCTCTGGTTTCCCACTGGAGTCAGTGCATGAAGGAATGTTTCATCACATGGTCTTTTGTGTTCAGATCTTCTGCTTGTCTTCATCCGTTGCAGTGATGGATCTCAGATCTTCAGATCCCGGTGATTACAAGGTCTCAAAATTTTAAAGTTTAGAGTAATTGTTCATTTATTACTACTTCCTCTTCCACCTTTGCCAACAAAGACACCTTTAACAAAGGAACACCTGAGATGGGCCAGGCAGTGGTTAGAGTGACCTTAGTACTGATCACCAGTTTCATCAAGCACCTTTTGACTCTTGTGAAAGCTTTCTGCTCTGCTGCTCGCTTTGTCTTATGCTGTTCTCACTCTCAATGCCATCTATTCTCTTCCCAGCTCTGTTCTTCTCCACACTCTTCCTCACCAAACACTATCTCTGTCCTTCTCTTCACATTCTCTTCCACTTCTCACATCCTCTCTGCAATTCAAAGTACATGTTAAGTAAACACTGCTAGTTTGAAAGCAAACCAGTGGGAGATGCCAAGTCAGAATTACTTAATAGGAAAATTAAGATAAAGGCAATAATACAGAAACACTGGCACAATCAAGATACAACCTGACATACTGTTGGTCAGGGTGGTGGTAGCAGTCCAATTAAATGGAGGCTGCAATCCTGCTGAAGTGATAGATGTGGTTCTGCTGAGGCACAGATCCTGCAGAAGAGTTTGGTCTTCCTCTGGAGGTCCAGTGGTGGTTATGTAGGTCTTGTCCTCTGGGAATTGAGTAGGCAAGGCTGGCTGTGGTGTTCCAAACCTCAGATTATGTCCAGGTAGGAATGCTTGGTTCCTCCCCCTGGGCGGAGCATCTCACAATGGGATGATGTAATTTCATGAGTCATGCAGTGAGATTTGGTGGTCCATTAACAGAAGATATTCCCCAGAGGGAGTTACCAGGGATGAGTCATGGCAGAAATAAAGAACACTGATAAAGAACAGCAGAACACTGCTGATTTTAAAAGCTTATCAAAATGGTGATAGAATACATACTTTTGGTTACATCTTACATTGTAAATTAAGACAAACACAAATAATACATAAATACTGAATTTAAAGAGATACATTATTATGCCCAATATCAATGCCCTGTAGCACATTTATGATTTGAAATTCCTGCCCCTGGCAGCTTTATTTGCATGATAGCTCTGTCCTCAATGTGATTTGTCCATTGTGAAGCAATACAGGCATGGCGAATCCCTTGTACAACTGGGACTTGAAGCCTGTCTGCTCTCAACTGTAACATTTACAATAATCCCTATGAAATTTTGTTCCATCAACAGGGACCAGAGGTTTCCAGATTTGCAAAGAAGTCAGCACATATTAGGTGAGGGAGCATGATGGTTCCTACATACACACTCTTACCTGATGGCAATAATTTAGTGTAATCCCCTTTTGTAACAGGCCAAACTAAATCCAGTATCAGATTTGGTGCAGGTAACAAGGATTCAAGAAAATAATTCGCACAGCTCCATCGGCACATAGCAGTTTGTGAAACTATTGTAATCTCATTCTGTGCAAATCCTCTGACAACATGGTCTAGTTTGCTTTTGCTCTTTCTCTAAAACTGCTACTAGGTAAGGAATTAAATAGTCAATACCTTGGATAGGGAGTTTAGAAGCTTGAGTTCGATTACTGAACAGACATTTCTTGAGTGACCTTGGGTAAATTACAAATTGACTTGTGGTTCTGGTTATTTATTGCTAAACCTGCTATGGGGGAAAAATCCACGAAATACCAGGATTCTGTAGCAAGAACGGCTGCATGAATACTCTAAAGAGAAATGAAGTTGCAGCACCTGATGTTTTCATTCATAGGATGTCAATTTTGAATTACCTCAAAATATTCCCCATGCTAGGGAGGGAACCCTGGTGATCCACATCACATCAAGCTGTGCAAAATAAATTCCCAGTTAAAGGGTATCAAGTCCTACCTCATTTTTCATGCCACATCATTTTTGTGCAAACATTTAGAAATATAACTTTAATATCACTTTAATGGAAGGCAAATAATGTGCCCTTTCCATTCAATGGAAGATTAACCCTGGAAAAAAATAATTTACCGCCCATTGTTTTTGCCTTTTTAGTTAATGGAGCTTTTCAATTAATAACAATAAAGCAGGTTTTTACACAGAATATTAATTTTATACAAGCAATATCCTCACCTTTTTTTGTTCAGTTCAGTGTCATAATTTTCTTCTGACTCTCTCTTAACTCAGGGATGTTATTAGGAGGTATGGATGGTTGGCTATTGCTCATCTGCTGTATCTACAGTCAGTCACAGACCATTGCTGTAAAACTCCTAATGGCTTGGAAAGCGCTTTCTGGAGCAGAAAGAACTCGGTGTAAATTGCAAATCTCTGTGTGCATTTCCCAAGTGTCTGCACGTACAATGCCTTTAGTAGATTTACACAGGTAGACAGTGACAGGACAAGGGGGAATGGTTTTGAACTAAAGAGGAGAGATGCGGATTAGATGTTAGGAAGGAGTTCTTTGCTCACTGGTGAGGCCCTGGCACAGGCTGCCCAGAGAAGCTCTGGCTGCCCCATCCCTGGACTTGTTCAAGGCCAAATTGGATGGGGCTCTGAACAACCTGATCTAGTGGGTGGCATCTCCACCCATGGCAGGGGCTTGGAACTGGATGATCTTTAAGGTGCATTCCAATCTAAGCATTTCAATGATTCTATGATTTACCAGAGGCAAGAGGACTTCAGCTGACATCAGTGGTTTCCACTGTCCTCATGGCTCTGAGTTTCACCTCTTCCTAGATCATCAGAATCTCCCCAGCAATCCTACTTCATGTACCAGAGATGTAGAGCAAAACAGACCAGGCTGCCAAGGAATGAGGCACCTCTTCCCATTTACTCCTGACATGAAATGATGCAGAGGCAGATTTGGTTCTGTTCCACCCACCACCGTCAAGAAAATCTCTTCCCCTGACTTTGGCTTTCAAGCCATGAAATAAAAAAAGCATAAAAGGTGTTTAAACAGTGCCATGAACCCATCTCTGGGTTTTGGATATAGATGGCTCCCAAAGGGAATGTCAGTCAGTGAGTCCTCTCATTGAACAAATATTTAATTCTGCAGTCCAGCCTGACCATGAGACCATGTTATTGAGCCATACTAACCTCAGTGCAGGAACAGACCTGACCTGCACTGACTGTAGGGTCTGGTGTGCTCCTAATGCCCTTCTGGCTGGTGTCAAGGTTTTCTGAAGTGCATCTTGTCTATGCACTTGGGTTTTCTTGCAAGGCACTAGGTGAAAAGGGGATAGTATCTATTGAATCACCCTGACATTATGTCAGGAGCCAACCAAACTGTGTGTCCTAACTCAGGAACTGCTGGAAGCATTATGGATAACAACTACCCTGCAATGAAGGCACAAACATTGCACTCAATTCTCTATTATCTCTTTGTTCCTGAACAGGGAGCTGTGTACAGCCAGTCTATTTTAATTAGGGAGCTTCTGTCTCTTGATTTAGCCACACTGTCATGTCTTCTGCCAGTTCACTTGCCTCAGAATGCCAGGAATTTGTCATGTAGTGAGCACCTCTCTGTGTCAGCTCAAGGGCTCAGGTCCATCTGAACTTGAGCCAGAAGAAATTTGGAAGTTGTTTTAAAGCTGCTCTTCTCCACAGTCATTGAAAAGGGGTTCACTTACAGCGGATGACTCATTCCAGCTGTCTCAGGCATTCATTTTTGGGCATGTTGGAGTTCCCTGTGAAAATCTCTCACTTCTACTCTCCACAGGACATCTATTTAAATAACATCTCCGGTGAACTTGAGGTAGTTTCCCAGATCCCCATAACAGATAATATTCATCTCCTGTGAAGACACAGGGCAGACAAATTAACCCCCCAATCTCACATGGGGAAATCTCTGAGCAGGTTTAATTTCAAACTGAATCTCACTCTCATGTCTTAATCATTAGTGGGCTGAAGGCAGGTGAGCTATGCAAGGTCACCTTTACAGGAATTTAGAATTGTTATCATCCTTTATTTTTGGGCATGCTGCAAGTCAGAAGGTGATACCAAAACCAAGACCATTTTCAGAGAGTTCTAACACATCCTGCATCATATCCCAAGAAGAGAAAAGTCTATATTTTAGAGGATCGAAATTATTTACAGGCAAATTTCAGATCCTACACTGTTGGGAGTAGGTGGTCTTGGTAATGGGAGGCTCTGGGAGAAGCCTCTGTGAGAAGAGGTCAAGGGCTGCCCTGCGAGAGGCACTACAGTCTATGGACCCACTGTGGGACAAAGCTGAGCTCATCAGGGAATTTTGTGGTGCCTCTCTGGAAATGTATTTGAATAAGACCAGAAAATACTGGGACAGTGGGAGGGAATCGCTAAGAAACAACAGAGAGAACACTGAGGTCAGAGCAGTAGGAGATGCTTCAGGGTGGAGCAGATACCCCTGAAGGGCCCGCAGCCCCTGTGGATGTGAGTACCCACACCAGAGCAGGGGAAGAGTGAGAGGAAGGAGCAACACAAATTGTGGCAGCACAGTTGAAGGACCAAAAAAATATCCTAGAAAATTTCAAATGCCACTAGATGCTTTCCAGTGTGCACCCAAGTTAACTATTGATAGTTTGTGCACAGGAGTCTTAGAATCAGATGGGCCAATTCAAAGTAGCAACACTGACTCCCTTGGAACTGCAAGGAAACATGAGCAGGACTGGTCTATTAAAAAAAAAATACATTACTGGGGAGCCAGACCTTCGAGTGTTTTCATAAGTAAAGGTATCAAGTCTAATAGCAGATTAATAAAAACAGAATCTAACTCAAATCTGACAGGATTTAAACTGAAACAGTTTTCATTGTAACTTTGCTGTTCACAAGCAATACTTAAAAAATTTCCTGTGAATGCAAAGCACTGTTTGGTGCTGCTGAGAGATACACAGTGAAATGATTCCATTAAATGTCCCCTGGAGGAAGCACTCAAGATGCATCTCTATTATGAGCACACACTCCATGAAGCCAGGTACTTTACTGACCTTTTGGGTATCACAGGAGATTAGAGGATGTGCTAGTCCATGACCAATTTAAAAAAATTGTATTAAAAAAAAAAAAAAAAAAAGGCTTGAAGCCTTAACTCCTGCAATGTATTAGGGCTATAATCACTTTATCTTACAATGGCCATACATGCAACATGAATCCCCACTCTTGCTAATCAGATGGTTCCACACCATGGTATGTTAAAATCTGAATTTGTTTTTTACATGCTTTTCTTGTACATCAACATGCTCAGAGAGTCTTTTCTTTTTTCTTTTACTTCCTTTAGATGTAAAGGTTTTCTGCAAAAATCAATTTTATCTGTTGAATGAATGTTGAATAATCTGGTGGCACTTCTGCAGAGCTGATATCAGAAACCTATGATAGTGTTCTCCACAAATGACTCTCTTTTGTGTGACTTGTCTGTGAGGCAATTAGCCTGTAGCAAGTTCAGGTTTTCTCATTCATAGAGCCTTTCCTTTCAGCACTACAAAAGCACAATGCTTTCTTTCCACTAAGAAAATACTTTCTACTAATGCTTTCCACTAAGAAAAAGAAATTCATGACACTTTAAAAATAAAACTATGGAGAATGTCTTCCTGATATTTTTCTGGGAAAACATATACTGTATGCAGTCTTAAAAAAATACTCAGTTTTTCAGAAAAACACACAACTAACATGGTTTTTAAACCTGTGACATTGTTCTTTCTGCCCTTGTTCATGTATATTAAAGCTCCGGAGAAAAACATTATTTATGGAAAACGAGAATTCAGTACATGAGAGCACATGTAAGACAAAATGTATCCTCTCACACTGATGTACCAATGATTCTCATTAAAGATTCAGAGTGGTACAACACTGTCAAGACAGAATATACACAACTTTTAAGTTAGCATAAGTCCAATAATTTGTTCGTAAGTCATATTGAGAATTCCTATAGAATGAACACCTCAAGTATTTCACAGTGCGGGGCAGAAATAGTGTTGGTGTGAGTTTCCTGTTAGTAGAACACCCCTGGGGTCCAGCTAGGAAGTGCCTGAGCTGTGTATCTTCCTCTAGACATGATCCTTCATTTGAAAAAAAAACTTTGCAGTTTCATTAGCAAAAAAAGAAATTATTGAAGACAAGGACTGCAAATCATCTTCATGTCGTTCCAAAAGGGCCCTTGCAAAGAGTTTCCGTCTGAAAGATGTGGGTTTGGTGTCATACTTACAGTCTTCAAGATCTGTTCCACTGAATTTTGAACAAACAAAAGCTTCAGCTGAGTGAACTTGTCTGGTGTTACACAGAAGTGGATCTGCTCTCAGCACAGACAGCAGGATTTTAGGAATTTTATCACTGTTCAGGACCTATACCAAAGTAATTTGTTATTTTAAGTCTGTTTCTTCTGATTTCTGTTCTGATCTCAATTTCTCTGAGTAGCTGCTGTGAACACCTGTCTCTTGAAACACTCAGACATTTCCAGTAGCCATACAGCACAGCCAGCAGGAGTTAAAATGCTGAAAATATGGTCAGGATTCAGAACCAGGTTCAAAGCCGTGCAGCTGACTGCTTTTAACCTCTTCCACTCTCTATATATCTTCTGGTACAAACGGGGAGATCTCCTGCTGGAGCTAAGAAAGCTACACTGATTTATACCAGCCAAGCATTATGGGGCAATGGAGTGTTTAGAGAATTTTATCTACAGCTCAGTTGTCACATAAACAGCTGAAACTTCACTTACTTAAATAAATTCTTCCTTGATTTATGCTGGTGCAGCGACAGTAGAATTTCATTCATGTTCCACTCCATGCTGCACTCAGTGGCATTTGTGAAGTTACAGAACATCAGCTACATTTATAGAGAAAAAGAGTTTCATTGCATTTAATGAAATTGCCTCTAGCAAAAATCTACTCTATTTTTTTTAAGAAAGTAGTAATGAGTTACTCAGTTTTGTGATGCTTTCAGTTCTGACACACACCACGTTATGCCAGTTTAGCACTTGAAGCCTGTGATCATCTCTGTATTTTTTCCTAGTTAAGCTCAGAACAATTGTACACTAGTTAGCTGAAGTGAATCATTCTGTCAAATCCCAAAGACACTTTCCGCTGAACTGATTCTCTTTCAAAAGTCACGCCCTAGGTTGGCTGTCCCCAAAAGCAAGACATTTCTTGCTGCTTGTGGGAATTGAGATGCTTTTAATAAGGCTGAGCTGCTCTATGTGTTATAAGCCTTGTTCAACAAACTACCTGCTGCTTGATTGCTTTAAAGAAAATGTTTTTCTCTTTGCCCACTACTGATGTGACTCCAAACAGTTGCAATTTGTAGGCTAATATATAAATGCAAAATAAAATATTCACTGGGCAAGGAATATGAGACTAAAAATCCTTTAAATAAATTAATCTAAAGGCAAACAGGCCAATGATTTTACCTTTATAAGACCTTGAAAATGTTCTGTTATCCGTCCTTACCATCAATCTTCTCCCATGTGTCTGTCCACATGCACTTTTGTAGCATTTTTCCTGGATGGGTGAACAGATTTTCATCAGTGAGATGTCAGTCCAAAGCCTGTGACCCAGAGGGTAATTTATCAGGTTCCATTTTGAGCTTGAGGGCTTGAAAGGTATTGAGAGGACCTGCAGCCTCTGACAAGCCAAGGATTGTCCAGAGGGTGAGTTCCTGGCAAATGCATGTACAAGACTTTGTTCCACAGAAAGAAAGTATCTAGGTGAGAATTCACCTGTTTAGGTGAGCATTAATCTGTTTCCACTAATTTTTTCTTCTTTCTGAGATAGATGTCTTCAACAGATGTATCACTGACGGTACGATTCTCTTTCCATGAGTGCAGAAATTCAAAGCAAGCTGCCCCTCTCCATAATGTCCCTGGGTAGGTTTAAGAATGTCAGTGCTCTGGCAAACCTGCACTCAGTAATTACCAGCTGAGGTTTGCCAGGTCATGTTACAGAGAAAAGTTGAAGGGACAAAACCCGAGGGACAGAGGGCAGTGCATGAAGCAGCTGCAATTTCTAAGTGAGCTTGATGCCATTTAAAACCCCAGGTGGGGCTCAAGGTCAGTTAAGGGAAGTAAGGATTCCACCTGTGGCCCAACATAGCCCAGAGGTGCCAGAAGGGAAGGTTTCTCATGTGCATGGCTTCACACATTTGCTGACAGACAGCTGTGGTCATGGAGCTCTAATCACATGGATAAATCAACCTGTTTGATGGAGAATTCACAGAATCATTTCAGCTGGAAAGGACTCCTAAGATGATCAGGTCCAACCATTCCCCCAGCACTGCCAAGGCCATCGCTGACCCATGTCCCCAAGTGCCACCTCCACGCAGCTTTTAAAACCCTCCAGGGATGAGGCCTCCACCACTGCTAGGTCTTGACAACCCTTTTTGTGGAGAAATTTTTCCTAATAATCAATCTAAAAGATTTGAAGTGTTTAACCTAATCCTGCTTCATTTGTTTAATAAATTTGGAGATGTACTGATATAAACAGAGTGGTGAATTGAATCATCCCAGAAAGAGTTTAACACTTAGTAATGGGTAGAGGGAATTTTCCTTTCCAGTTTCATGCTGGATCTGAAATTCTAAGTTTGTGTGCTGCCTGTGTCTCCATGGAAAAGGAAGTAGAGCTCTAACATTACCTCTGCTAAAGTTCGGACACAGTAAATGTTACAGAAATGTTGATAAGAAAGAAGATATGATATGTACTGATTCAAGAAAATCATAATGTTGGAAAAAATGTGTGTATACAAATCTTTTAAACTGGGTTAATTTTTCAGTATAAATGAAAGCAACTCTATTTTTTCCTTCAATGGGTAGAAATCAAAAAGAAATAAAAATAAGCTAAAAGAACATTCAGAGAAAGAAAAATAAATGATAAATGAAAGGAAAAGTAATACTAATTGATAATTTAAATAATGCCAATATTATGTGGACTTAATTGATTCCCTATGAGGAAAGGCAGCATCCCCAGATCCCTTTAGAAAAAACCTCTAGATTCCCTTCTATCTGCTCTGTCAGAAACAATCTATGCTTTAGTCAAGCACAAAGTCAAGCACGAAGTCCTAAGCTAAAACTCAGAGGAAGTGGGTGAAATTAAAGGGAAGGAAGATCAGCTTTCTGTGCTACAGGTCTTTGGGCCCTCATAACTTAGAGAGGTTTAGGATTGAAGCAAACAAATTCAGATTGCCTCGTGGCAGTGGCACGGAGAGAGCTGAGTAGTGGAAAGGAACCCTAGCCTCAAAAATTGGCAGTAACTTGAATAATATACTTTTTAACTACCACTGAACTTGCAGCCCTGCCAGATCCTCAGTGCTTCACAAGTGCTGCTTGATGCCATTTCAGCTACAGCGGCTTATTAGGAGCCATCAAAACAGCCACCCACTTATTACAGTGTTAATGTGTTTTTAATCATAATTATTTATTGCATCTGTAATTTTGAGTCAATTACATACCAGCCTGCCCATGTCAAATAATGTCATTTCCTCCAAAGCTGAAAACTTCCAGAAGAGGTGCACTTAGAATAGCCTATGGTATGCAAAGCATATGGCAGGTCTTAATAGGGCTTAATTAAGGGCTTGTTTAAATCAAAATGCTGCAGAAATATTTATTCTATTTTTATGTGTAATTAAAGTGCATTTGTAAAATTATGCTAATTACTAGACACAGAAGGAAAAAGAACTCCCCTTCCAAATGCATTAAACAAGCCTAAGAACATTGTGCATTTACCTTACTTAATGTTAATGAGATAACACTTGCAAAGTATTTGAAGCCTTGAAGGGCAACATTTTCTTTTATTCATTATTGCTATTCCGATTGCTTTTTAGAAAATTGGTTATTCATTTAAACCATAGAGCCAGAGAATGGTTTGGGTTGGAAGGAAGCTTAAAGATCACCCAGTTCCACCCTGCTGCCTTGGGCTGGGACACCTTTCACTATCCCAGGTTACTCCAAGCCTTGTCCAACCTGGCTTTGGACACTTCCAGGGATGGGGCAGCCACAGCTTCTCTGGGTACCCTGTGCCAGGGCCTCCTCATCCTCACAGGGAAGAATTCCTTCTTGATATCTAATCTAAATATATTCTCCCTCAGCTTAAAGCCATTTAATTTTAATTTTAATTTTA
>VYZQ01047317.1:31732-58278 GCA_013400655.1 Mystacornis crossleyi | reverse complement strand
AGAATATCACATGGTTTCTATAGTTCCATTTGCTTTCCTGAATGTTCACCTTTCTCCTTCCCATGAAGATACACACAAAGCCAAATAAAATTTATATTGCCAGTGTTTCCAAAAGCATTAAGGTTTTTTCATGCCCACCTCATTAGGTACCACAGGCACTGTAAGTTAACTGCTACACCACTGGAGATAGCCACAGACTGGAGAAGGTGCTGGTGGGATACTCACTACTAACTCACTGCAGTAAACAAAAATGATTCTTCACAAAGGACACTTTTCTCACCATTCATTTTCCCTGTTCTTTCATTATTCCTGTTCCCTGTTTGCGAATGCCCTCTGGCTTGGTTTAAAGAGGAACAGGCAAACTAGCCAGGTAGAAGGCAACTTCACTGCACTTCAGACATTCAGTTCAAGGAGTTAATCAGATCTGATTTGGTCTACAGGAATCACTGAACTAAATTAATGTCACTTACTTTTAAAATTAAGCAATCAAAGGAAAAAAGTTGCTCCTTAATTCATCCACAGGATGTTACTGACATGAGGGTANACCAATTTCCATGCCAAGTGTATGATTTACTAATAAAACTCTCTGATTGTTTGTGGACCCTTGGGCTTCTGTCATTCGTTTCCNTGGCAGTGCCTTTTTACTAAGCTTCTTCAGTGATTCTCCTTGGATACTTACTGTAATTGCAGCATCCACTTGGAAAACAAGGATTCATGTTGCTGGTTAAGGTCTCTAATTTCAGCAGCATAGGCAAGAGGAGCTTTTTTCAAAAGATCATGCAGTGTTTGCTGTGTTGAGAAAGATGACAGTCATTCAAAGCTGAGAAGAAACAAGAGATATACCTGGAGTCCTTAAAACTCTCTAGCATGCTCCCTTATCTTGAGAGAATAGTTTTCACTGTCAGTGCACTCAGTTTGTGGTTAGTTTTTTTTTCTTCCCATGAAGACCCCCCCTAAGCAGAGTTTTGCTACTGGAGACACAAAGCAGAGATTAAGTAACCTTATTATGGGAAATGGCAGCTAGACTAGGACTAGAATAGACCCCACACTGTATTTTTCTCTTCCTGCTGAGTATGGGAAAACCACTACAGGAAAAACGGACACACAAGGAGCTTACACAGCACCAAGCACTGTACCAAGAAGATACAACATCACATCCCTGCTATGGGAACACAGGCTCTAATCAACATGCTTAGCAATGGTTCAGGTGTTTGTCACTACAAGAGAAAGCTCAAAATCCCCACCATCTTAAAAAAATACAGCAGAAAGGAAATAATTTGCAGTTGATAGCTCAGTGTAGAAAAACTATTATTTCAAAAGCATCAAGAATCAAAGGATTAATTCAGCTTCAAAGATATGCTGTGATGTTGATGTTAAAATGGCACAGTAGCATGATAGTCAGCATCAAATCTACACTGGCCTCTCTTTCCCTTCAATTTTAACAGCTTTGCTTCCCACTCCTTTGCAGCAGAAAACAGTTTACACTGGAAAGGCAGCTGCAATGTATCAGACAAACAAAGTACTGACAGACAGAACTGCTAAGCCTTCAACTACTTTGAAGCCAGCAGTAGTTTTAACACTGTAAGCCTTGATTTCCTTCCAGAGCTCTTATGAAAGAACTTGTTCAGAATCCAGATGTTTCTCTGGGCAGCAACTCCAGACAACAGCAGGCATCAGGCAGTCAGCATATATGCCATCTTTTAAAGCACAAATGGGTACAAAAAGCAGTCACAGACACAAGAGCTCCAGGTATTCTACACAATTCCTTGACACCTGTCCTTGTAGGGTACAACTACTTGCTTTGAACTGTCTCGTGGAAGTGACATATGGAGAAAAATAAAGTAATTCAGTCCCCACAATTAGACTATTCCTGTCTCCTATAAACTGCAAGGGGACAAAGTACGTCTAACAAACTAGGTGACAACATTTAGAGCTGTTCTGCAAGTGGCTTGACACAGTAATGTTCAGATGAAATCAGCTCTCTTGATTTCCTCTACACATAAACAGCCAAGACAGTTTGTAATTTCCCCTACCATTTCATTGACAAAAACGATGTTTTAAAGCAAGTCTCTACAATTCTGCTTCTCCCTCTTCTCCTACTCCAAAAGCAAACTTTAACTTTTTCTGGTAACTGCAGCTTTCAGCTGTCAGCTCACCTGATAGTATATTCTCCCTGCATTTTCCCTTATGTCTCAGGTTCAAACAACTGGGCACTGTCCCGGCTCAGAGAAGCAGTAGAAAACGTACTGCTTAAATTGCTACTTAAATCAGTGTTACCACTGACCATGTAATCAGCAGAAATAAAGTGAAAATAGCAACATCAGGAAATTTTGATGAGGAAAATCTTCATCAAAGAAATCAAAAACTCTTGACAGTTGTGTGATTCACTATGAACTGTACCTGATTCAGTCTTCTTTTCCTCAACTTCTGCAGTGTTCGGTCTGAAGTGAGCACTTTGGAACTACTGTGAGCTTCAAAGTATTCTTCCACCAGGTTGCCCTATAAAAGGACAGCAAGATCAGCAACACTCCTCCTGCTATCAAGTTACCCTCTCCCTAAGATGGCCAATATGAGACATAGAGCAAGGAATAAGACAGAAAATATTTGCAAAAATGGCTTCTATAGCAGCATTCTGCCAAAGCTAACCTAGTCAGATGATTCTTTCCTGAAGAGAGAGGCAGAAAAGAGATTCTGAGAGAGGCAACATAACAGTAATTCTTAGGTGGTGTGGGGATCCCTGGTGCTGGAAGGAAGTAAGACAATTAAGCTGGATACCAAGGAACAGTAATGTGTGCTCCTTTTGGTGCTACAGGAATCAATTTCTTCATCCTGTCTCAATACAAGGTCTCCTGCTCCGTGGACACCTTAGACTTCTCCTTCTGAAGCTGCTAATGATACAAACTGGATTAGCACACAGGTTCACATGGTGCCTGTCCAACAGGGATTACTCCGAAGTACAGCACACGCCAGCCCAGCTGGCTTGATCTGCAACGACTTTAGCAGTTCTTCCCCATAGTTGGGTGTGGTCACTAGCAGCTTATTGTCACTATACAACCCTTCATGTTTGCTAGCTCAG
This sequence comes from Mystacornis crossleyi, assembly GCA_013400655.1. NCBI lineage: Eukaryota > Metazoa > Chordata > Aves > Passeriformes > Timaliidae > Mystacornis > Mystacornis crossleyi. Next base: position 55,202 of record VYZQ01047317.1, on the reverse strand, counting down.
GGGTATATTTTTGCACACTCACCATCTTTTCTTCCTTAATTTTTCTGGCTAGGCTGTTTCTGGGAGGAGGTGTAGATGCAGCCTTAGTTTTTCCCGCAATCTTCTGACTTGATAAAACAGTGCTGACTTCTTTCTGATCTTCTTCATCCTCCTCCTCTGAGCAGGAAGCTGAATACTCACTCTCACTTTCTAAATAGGGATCTGAAGCTAGAGCATAAATTTTTCAGTTAAAAGCTAGGAATGACTTCTTACAGAGAACCCATTTTGCACCATGTCACACACATTCTCTAGATGTTTTTCAAGCACATGAATCCTAAATATATTCACAGAAAGGTAAAATCAATGCTTAAGAGAACTGCAAACACAGATGGCAATTTCTTCTGCAGTCCTAGGATCACAAAGTATTACTAAGTAAAGCCTGATACCCTGAATACCAACTAAGAAACATAATCGTACCATAAAAAGAGACTAAACATGGACAGTGGAGTTCCCTACTTCTCTTAGCATCTCTATGTCACGTTTCCCAAATGCTAATCATGCAGGCTGAGTATCTTCTATGTCGCACACTGCAAAAAAGTTGTTGTAAGATACCTCTGTTAGCACTGCTGATTGAAGAGCACAGACAAAGTGTGGTTCAGTCTTGGTCTCCCAACACAAAAGAAATAGAAGATGAAACACCGTGTACTAAACTCCACTGCATTCATTCTGAGCACGTTTAGCTAATCAGTTACTGGAAATACTTGGACATGGATCTCCCAGCCATCATCAAAAGGTTGTATGCCTGGTTCAAGCAATTGGGCCATGCTAAATGCCAGTATAGGTTAGATTACTCAAAGTTTTGTCTCTTTTGATCATGTTACTGAAGTTCAGTAACTTGGTGCTTCTAACCCTTCCACCCCTCACCTTAGCAGGATTANCTCTTAGCATCTCTATGTCACGTTTCCCAAATGCTAATCATGCAGGCTGAGTATCTTCTATGTCGCACACTGCAAAAAAGTTGTTGTAAAATACCTCTGTTAGCACTGCTGATTGAAGAGCACAGACAAAGTGTGGTTCAGTCTTGGTCTCCAACACAAAAGAAATAGAAGATGAAACACCGTGTACTAAACTCCACTGCATTCATTCTGAGCACGTTTAGCTAATCAGTTACTGGAAATACTTGGACATGGATCTCCCAGCCATCATCAAAAGGTTGTATGCCTGGTTCAAGCAATTGGGCCATGCTAAATGCCAGTATAGGTTAGATTACTCAAAGTTTTGTCTCTTTTGATCATGTTACTGAAGTTCAGTAACTTGGTGCTTCTAACCCTTCCACCCCTCACCTTAGCAGGATTAAGTCGTAGGGAAAAGGTCTACATACATTTCCTTCTACACTCTCTGCAGCATGAATCAGGTTGTTTCAGTCACACTGCTACCACAGACAGAAGCTCAAGAGGAAAACACTCTCCCTTGAACACACTGCTTCACTGACTGTGGGAGCTGACTGCAAAGGCTGATCTTTACCTGCTAGTCTCTTTCTGAGCCTGTAGGGTGTGGTGGGCACAAATTCTTTCTTTTTACTCTGGAACGGCAAAGAAAAAACATGCATTAGAACAAGAAACATCTCTCTCCTCTAAACAGCCCTCTGCCAAGCAAAGACAGGTTACATTTCCAAACTATTTCAGCCCACGTGAAACTGGGAAAGCAGACACAGTTAAGTATGGAGAGTTCTTATTCTGACATTCAGAGGGAGACAGGATCAAGTTCCAAAAGGGGCTTAATTCTTTAAACTCAAGATGGAGGGTAGAAAACCCTGCAATCTCCAACCACAATGCCAATCTTGGCTCCTCTGGAAGAGTCAAACCAAAGCAATGAAAAACTGGAAATGCTTCAGTCCCCACAGCAGTGACCTTCCACATCACACTGTCTACTCAAGTCATCTGGAAGTCTTCTATGAAAACAACTACCAGAATGACAGAAGACCACTCAAAATACTGAGCCCAGAAGTACAGCAAAGGAACCAAGCTGCCTTGGCTCATCAAATTGTAGTGGCACATTTTCCTTACACATGTGTAAAGCACATGCTTGACTTGGGACACTGGATCAAGTCTGCAATACTTAGGAAACACTTTTGTTGATCCTGACAAAGTGGATGTGAAATCATCAAGGAGTGAATATGGCATCCCCAAACAGCATGTCTTTTCCAGGTGTACCTCATCCTGGAACCTTATACCAGAAAAGCTGTGCACACATTTCTGCTATGATGCTGCACCATTTTAGAAAGCCAGCTCTTTCACTCTATAGGCACAACTGGCAGTTCTGTATCTCTCTGTAGTGCCACAAAACACATCATCAACTTACATCCACCCATTATCCCAATTTATTTTTTATAAACAAATGGTAAGTAAGAAACTGAACAGCATCACAGTCCCCGAACTCCTGTTTTAACGGCATTTCTTACAATTAAGGTTGTTTCTTCCTTTAGTGAGAAACTGGGAAGCTACGAGTTTTAAGGGTATTATGTATGTGTATTATGTGTATCTATGTGTATTGAGGGATTGTCCAGCATCCTCACTTGTGTGATGCAGGTAAATAGTTTCCACCCATGCTCATTAAGCTGTCAAACCTATTTGCTCACTGACTCCCAACCCATAGTCCTGAATAATAGTTCTCACTTGAGTTACCCCTGTCTGGCTGGAATAGAAGAGACATCTCTGCTTTGGATTATGCTTTTCAAGGTCCTTCCTTTCCAGAGCTGCAGTAATTGACCGGTTCAAATTCTGCAAGTGGGTGAAAAAACCCAAACACAAAATCCAAGCAATGTAAAGTCATCACTCACCCTCTGCTGCTCTTTGTTTGAACTTGAACGTTCTGAAAAGGAAGAAACAGCATTGTACAGAGTACTGCATATTTTCAACAGTGGCACAAGGTGGTCCATTAGATAAACAGGCATTCACTATTCAAAGGTACACTGCACCAGAATATCAGCTCCCTGGATGGTTAATCCTGTGAGGGAAGCCTCTAGTTCCTCACAGGTAGGCAAGGAAAGAATAAAGCGAGCTCCTGAGAGGAATGGGTTAGAAGTAGAGGACTGCCAAGGAGAGTTGTAAATATGCTCAAGTGACCATGCAGCTGGGGATGGCAAAGATTCAAACAGCAATGTAGAAAAACAGATATACCATGTCTATTTCTGTTTACTCTGTGTATGGTTTGAGAAGTAAAACATCTGTGTATAGATAACATACGTGCTTGGTAGGCCTGGAGGCACCCTAATGGACAGGCTTGAGTGCTCTGTCTTGGTACAGAGAAGATCAGAATACAATGAAGATCACAGCACGGGGCTAAACCACGTATGTGCAAAACCACTGATAAACCAGTGTGAACAGCAGGCTGGTGATTCTCTAGCACTGGACCAAACTTAAGGGTGCCTGCATCTCCACTCATGTGCCTCTGCCCAGGTGTTGCTTTGGGAACATAATAAAAATAAATTTACTCTTTGCATTCTGGCTGTGAGTTTGTGATGACTCCAGCAGCCTGCCTGTGTCAGCTCACACAAGAGTCAATGTCATTACAACAGAAGGCAGCTTTTAATTTTTGGTCACAGCTCTGGGAGGCCAGGAAGGAGGAAGAGACTCCAGCAGGAGGGAAGAGGCTGAAAAATGAGCTAATGTTCTCTCCCTGAGCATATCAGACTCCATTTCCAAGCACAAATGCACATGCTCTTGCCAGTGTTGACCTGCACTGACTTCTCCCATCTGTATTTCTCCCTGCAGGACTAGGTGTTAAATATTATATAATAAAGTGTGAATCTACGCATCAACACCCACACAGTCCTACCCAACTGGTGTTTAACACACCAGCCCAGCTCATAACTCTCTCAAGTGCAAGTATTTCTGTAGAACACAGAAGTCATTAAATATCACAGCAACAGATGAGAAAGTTCATGTTTCCTCTACAGCAGCAGGGCAGAAGAAGAGACCTAACACCCAGGTGATGCACAGGCCATGCACATCAAACAGTTCAGCCTATGGTGTTAACCTAACTAGAATACTCAAGCACTCACTCCACCACCCAAACAGAAACATAATCCCCATTCACTCAGCTTCAGTGCCCCAAACCATCACAGGACTTACTGCTGCTTTGAGGGGTTTTGGCCATCTTCTCAGGGCACTTGGAGTGATCAGGTGCCACATTCTGTTCTGGTGTCTGGGCTAATTCAGAGGCTGTAGGAAATAGGCAGAAGGGAAGGAAGGACATGTCAGGTACAAAACTTCTAGTTCTGGCTAGTCAGAAATGGTGCCATAGACCTGAAATGCTCTCTACATATTAATTCCCTAGCTATTTCAGGAAGTGAACCAGATATTTCTAGTCTTTTCTAACCCTAACGGTGGCTGTAATCCCCAGCAAAGATTTTCAAAGGCTGAGCTCATCAATTTTACAATTATGGCCAACGCACTAGCAGAGCACCTTTTGCTCCCTGGGAGATCACATATCTTTGAATTAGAGCAAAGGTTGGCCAGGCTCACTTAGTCCTTTAAGACTGCTCAGATGGACATAATAGATCATCAGATATAGCAAACACATCAGTTCCCCAGGAGGAACTATTTACCTTTGTCTTCTCCTTATCAGTACAAGCTGAAGCTGAATGACTGATCTGAATATGAAAGGTCACCATATCCTGCTAACAGTCCCTACCATTGTATGACCAACAGCCTATTCCATGGAACAACACTGGGACTAACAGGCTGTCACTGTATGACCTCCCTCAGTTTCCAAACTCAGTCATGGCTCCAGGAGGGAGCACCAGTGAAACTTGCCCTGCTGCAGAAGGAAGTGTAAAATAGGAAACACAAGATGTCCCAAAACACAGCAGAAACTAAGAGGCACCAAAACCAGTTTCTGTATAGTGATACAGTAGGATGATCCCTCTCTTTCTGATCATCCTTTGTAGGATGTATCATTAGCTGTGAGAAATGAACACTAAGGAAGTTCAGATGGTGCTGGACACACGAAGATTCTTCAAGTGAGAAAAAACAGTGATAACCCGGCTCAAGCATCTTATTTGAACCAAAATAGTCCACCCTCTCTGGAACTGCCACTTTCTGCTTGCTTCTCCTAAGTACGCAGAGAAAAAACAACAACACATACCCAGTTCTGCCATTTTACTGGAGCGTTTGGGAGTCTGGAATGAGTAAACTTCACCACCACTTATATTTGAGCCATTTCCCACTGGATCTGTGAAAAGAAATGTTACTCACAGCTATTTTAAAAGCACTGATAATATTCCCAACCCAAGAAAGACGGAATGCAACATTCCACTATTTGGCTTTATATCACAGGTGTTACAAAACAAGTATCATAACAAAATCTTAAAATCATAATCTTCTCTTCTACTTGTTACCACAAGCACAGCCCTCAAAAGCAATTTCACCAACACTGTACAACCCTAACACTGCAAGTATCTCCTGAAGTCAGAGCTGTGTTAGGTTTTCCCCTGCTAATACCTTGGGCACATATTCCAAGAGCAGCAACATAGTTCTTCTCTTCTAGGATCTCCTGAGCTTCGTTATCAGAAATATTCTCAAGCTTCTTCACAAATCTCTTCATACTGACACTCAGCTGAGCCTTGTCCTTCCGTACTTTAGTACCTAGAATTGCAATAAAAGCTTTAACGTCCTGCTATTTCATTATTTTTACTGCAGTAGTATGCAGCCACCTGACTTAAGAGACCAGGTTCTTGTTATGCAAATCACTAAACAAATTCAACGGTGAGATGTCCTACTAAAACAACAGCTGGTCAGTAGCTGACGCTATAGGCATTCATTCCTCCTTCACCACAAATGCTGGCTCCTGCAGCCCATGAGGGCAAGATACCCATTTCAGCGAACACCAGCTCCACGGTTTGGGAGAAATGACAATGACTCACGTATTACAGTATCAAACTGCACGCAAAGGGGATGCTACTTGTCAACCCTTATCTTTCCTAGAGAAGGGGAGCAATTGGAAAATACCTTGCCTGTAGGCTGTCAGTACACTCATGGGAGAATTTAGGCTGACAGCCCTCTGGAGACCGTCTGCATGACCTTCTGCTCAAAGCAGGACCAGCAGTGAAGTCTGATCTGGATGCTCCGTGCCTTTTACTGGCAAGTTTTAAGCATCTCCACAGAGGTTCCCCACCTTAAAAGTTGTCAGAATTGCTGCAAAACACTCCTATAGCAAGCACCTGGAGCCTCGTTCCGCTTTGACTATGCGAGTGTTTAACCGCGTCAGGCCCGAGGAGTTCCCTGGCTCCTTGTGCCGCTCCCCGGGCACCCGGTACGCGCTGCTGCGGGGGGAGCTCGAACCGAGCGCTCATACCCGGCCCCCCTGCAGCCTGTCCCGTGCCGGGCTGGGACAGAGACACTCCGCGGAGGGGTCAAGCGGGGCAGAACGACTCCGGAGGCCTCGTCCTGCTGCGAGGCTCTGCAGCACCCAGCTCGGGTGTTGCAGAGTCCCCTTCCCGGGGGCCGCCGCCGCTGCTCGGACCCCTCTCCCAGCGCCGTGGGAGCAGCGGGCGGCGCTGGGCTGGGCTGTGCCCGGGGTCGGCTGTACCTGCGTCGTCCGCGATGTGCTTGAGGACGTCCTCGTCGGGCACGAACTTCACCTGCAGGGAGCGGCGGCTGCTGCGCGTCCCCTCGGGCCGNATATATTTATATATATATATATAATTCTTTTCTGCATTGCAGATTGTGTCGAGTTTTATACATCTCTATTTACAATGATTTAAAATAATTATATTTCTTCTCTGGCAAGTATTTACAAAGTCAATAGTAACTACATTTCACATTTCAACAAGTCAACAGCATGAACCAGCTCAGTAAGACAGTTAAGATAATGGCTTACATGCACCAATAACATGATCTTCAATATGTGCCTTCTTCAGGACTAAGAATGAAGACTGTCCCTGGTCCCCAGGTTAAAGGACATCATACAGCAGAGGTCACGGTTATTAAAAACCTGTTTGATTTAGTCCTTCACCGGTACCAAATCTTGAACATCTGGGGTTCATACCAGCAAGCAGGGCTATGCTGGTGAAGAGGGGCTCACACCACCAATCCATGTTCTTTTGCCTAGCCTGTGTGTCCACAAGAAGTGGGCTACGTGCTCCTTATGTTCCTTCTGTGAGATTACACAATGCTAAAGTAGTAAAAGTCCTCAGAAACCTTAGTTCAGAGAAACAAACCTGGTATGACAAAAAAAGTAAGAAAATAATCTTTTAACCCTTGCACAATGTTTCTTTTTGCTAGTAAAACAGAGAGCAAATCCTGTATTCTTACAAGGACGAAAACAGATCAAAAAACTCATTGTCAAATACAGGGATTACAAATTTAAAAAATGCAGCATGGGGTATATATCAATTTAGCTGTTGGGGTCTTTTAATAGCAAATAAAAGCTACCATAGTAAATCTAAAATGTATTAAGAGTAGCTGATTATTAAAAATCTTTATTAGCTTTTTCCTGGAATCTTCAATATGAAAAAAAGTGTTAAACGACTCAGTTTTATTTAATCATATGATATTTGTCCATAAATAACCAGCTAGTAGTATCCACCCCTAAAGTATGCACTATGTGCAAGAAAACAGAAGTCTTGTTTCAAAGTAATCATTGAACACTGACACACACACACACACACCCCACACCCCCCAGTACTAGGAATCTATTAATACTTTGACATATTGATTTATCCTGAGTGATTGTTAACTCACATCTACTGTATACTTGAAGCCACAAAGTTTTTACTACTTGCATTTTTCATAAACTAATAACATGAAATTCTAGCACAACAACAGTAACTGCCTGAACAGAAAGAACAGTGCCAATAGCCAGTATTTCTGTTACTCCCAAGTACTTGTTTTAGAACTAAAGGTAAAAGGTTGCTCTACTTTTTCTGTTTTGTGATCAGTTCTGGGGAGGATGAGGACTCAAAACACATAGGATTCACTACTGATTTGCAAGGAAGTTTCCATGACAAAGCACCATAGAGACACTTTACCAGCAGATACTTCTAAACAGAAATCTCCCTTGACCATTTTACCCTCTAAAATCAAAACCTGTGAGAATTCCAAGCTACATTTTAAAGCAATTTAAATTTTGACTCCTGAAAAGATTATTAATCACTCGTTAAAAAGTTATCTCAGAAGGCAAAAATAGTCTTCTCTAAAACTGCTTAACTCTTACAGACTGTAAAACACTGGGAGCTCACAACCAAGTAGCTGTTCAATAAAACTTGATCTCATCACTCTGCTCATCATGCACAAGCTAAAATGTAGGGCAACGTTTTACTGTACAGATACAAAGTTTTAATATACATCTGTTCCCATCAACAGCTCCTCACAGGAACACCTTAGTAATCCTTTATGATAGAAAGGATAACTTATGGACCCATTTTAAATTCAGTTGGTCCCTCAGATACTACCTTTGGTAAAATTCGATGAACACAGTTCAGAAGAAAAATCAGGGAGAGGTATAGCCTAGAGAAAACTAAGTAAAAGGATGGAAGCAAAAATTGTATTTTTTTCATTAAGTCTCAAATACAGATTATTAACATGGGCCAGATTTTTACTATATCCTTTTCTTGAAGCTGTAAGGTACCCTTAAGACTTGCACAGCTTACTTCTGGACTTTTAATGTCACAGGCCTTGACATTTGACAAACTTACTAGGCAAGTTTATCTAAAATGGTTGGCCGTTGTTTTAAAATCTTGTTCCAAGATTTATTTTAGATAAAATTTCATAATGCCTATGCTGTGCTAATCTGGAAAACCTCCTAAGTATCAGTCTTGCAAAATTCACTTACTGTTTTCAGGAACAAACCAAGTTGCTCACAGCTCACCATCATCTTCCACCACTGTGGAAGAGGCAGGCAAGTATTCTGTCTCCTCAGCTGGTCATGACATACAGATTTTGACAGGCTGATACACGTATTTGCTAACAAAACACCCATGTCATGACTACCCTGAATCACCTACAGAAAAGCTTTCAACAGCAAAGTTTATCCAAGTGCCAGTGAGGAAAAAATAAAAATAATGAACAGAGATTAAGGCCCATATGCTAGAAACAAATAGCAATAACAAATATTTAAAATACTGAAGAAAATATAAAATCTTGAAAAATTATATAAATCAAGAATGTGATGCAAGTACAAAGGATCTGGCTTGTTTGCTTAGCATGCTTGAAAAGGAGCGATACTTTGCAACTTTAGTCCTGCAATTATCCTGAACAAGAAACTGAAATAAAAGGGGCACATTTACTCTTCTGATGAAAACTATTCTTATGATATAAATGGTTGTTACAAATGACACCTAGCTAATGACTTTAATGTTATATTAAACATGCCAAGGTAGCAGTATCTTTGGCAATGAGAAAATTTAAGGATGAGATTTTTAGATCTACTAACATCTAAGTACTTTTGTTTTGCGTGCAGTACATACATTTCATTCAAACATATTCCATTATATTTTCCACACCTCCTCTGGGATTATGAGCACAGTACCTGTACTGTACAGCTTGATTTTTATGATTTTATTCAACAAGGTATTCTTGGTTCTCTCCTAGTCTTCAAATTAATTTAAATTTGTAAGCCAAGACAAACAAATATGTCTGATTTGTGACCAAAGTTAAAATGCTGAACACTTAAAGGAGAATAGCCATTGGTTCATGATAAAATAGGACAAGTTCAAACTCTTAGGTTATAATATAGCGATAGCATAGAATTATCTATTCCAAAATTAATTTTTCAAAATATAATTCTCTGAACATGTTATACATTAAATATTGAGGAAAATTTCCCTGGAGCTGAAATTTTCCAAAAACACTAATAAACTTCATTAAAGAAGTAAAACAAACCACATAGTATCTGAAGACAAAAAGCAGTTAGAGTTGGGGTCACCTTACTGCAGAGTAGCTTTACCACCACCACTAAGATGCAGGTTTCCCCCTTAATCTTGAAAAATACGTTCCTATTTACATACAGTATACACACAGTTGAGGCAATTGATTGTCAACACGTGACAAATGTATGTACCTACTCACACACAAGTAAACCTCACATGGTGAGAAAAAACCCTGTCCCAGTAAACTCCAGTATTCATAAGTAGTGCAAATAAATACTTTGTCAGAAAACATATATTTTTTCTCACTGTTTTGATGACTTTAATTATGTTAAAGCTAGCAGGAGTATGTTGGAAATGCATTTAAGACCAACACACTTGCGAACTACAAATACTAGATTTAATGCTTACTGGCTGCAACATGATTTTAGCATTACAGAATGAAGTATGCTGTTAAAAAATTCCAAATTCCCATCAGAAAGGGTGTTCAAAGAAATCTGCACTTAAAATGGACAGTGATACGGAAGTATCCATTTTATGAAATTTTCCAAATGAAATCTAAAGGGATAATACAGCAATTTAAACTGTCATCTTGCAACATTAATTTTAATAGGTATTTTTACTTCTTCACTTTGCTCTCTGCAGGATGAAAATATGGTTCACCTTTCAAACACCTTTCAACCAAAAAGCTGCTCACAATAAATCCTGGAAAAGGATAATCAAGCTGGAGTTCACAATCCCAAGATTTTGTATTTTCTTAAAATTACAAAGCCCAACAAAAATGAGTTGCAAAATGGCAGCATATCATGATGCGTACCAAGGAATATTTCACTTTTCCCTACTGAAGTATATGTATGCATCAGAATATATTATCCACCCTTCCTCACCTAAGAATTGCATGTATGGGCATGCATGCACACATATGGAGGGAAAAATCAGAGTGTTCTGCTTCTTGTCCTTTTATAATCCTCCAGTTGCACTGAAACAGTGCAGAAATCGAAACCTGTTGCCTCAAGTACCAAATGTTCTAAAAGAAGAGAGTGAATTTAGGATAAGGAGGTTTGATTTAAGTCTAAACATTTGTCACGGGTGTCAGAAAATTTCAGTATGTTTTGTACTTTTGTTTAGTATTTAGCACATACAATCAGAAAACCAGCAGATTATTCCCTCCACCCATATCCCAGACACTTCTAACTTTATTTCTGTCACAGTACTTTGAAATGTACTGAACATAGTGTATAAAGATTTGCCACAATCTTGACGCACCTTAGCATAGTCTGAGACACGTCTGGGAGCAGTAATGATACCCCTGATACACAGCACGGCAGAGCCTGTTACTGCTGCTGGGGTGAGATACCAGGGATGACTTGATTTGTAAGGTAAATGTTAAACAGCACTTGGCTGAAAAACAACAAAACAAGCTCCCACAACTGAAACACTGCACTAAAAGGGTAATTTTGAGAAGTCACAGATGTACCACATCAGCACATAGAAAACATAATGTTTTTTACAGGGATAATTTAAAAAGACTGATATGGAATAGGTATAAAGACACAAGAACAAACCAAAATTCAGTGAATGAAACCATAACAAAAAGGCACATGATAAAAATAAGAACTGTAAAAAATATCTTAAAAGGTAGTTTGACTGAGGTGTTTGCCAGTTTGAATTTACAAATGTACATTTGACTTCCCTATCTGAAGCCAGTAAAGCTGTCTCACTTTCCTGAAATAGTTTTAATAGTGTGGGATCCCACACAAAAAAACAGCTTTTAAAAAAAGGTTGTAAAGTTTGACCTGATGCCAATTAAAATGTCCTAAAACTTCTGGAGGAATGCACATAATGGCAAACATAGAAAGTAGAGAACCTTGCTAATGAACAACTTTACTTTCTAAAATACTAAAATAAAGTAATTCTTAGAAAATTAGCTGACACTCCTGACCTTTTCTTTCCCAAATATTTAAGCAAATTTCCTTTTTGATAGTCTCTGCAAAGTATAAACTTTGCAATTCCAGTCATGACTTACTTATTGTCTCCACTAAAAAAACTTTATTTTATACAAAAGAGTTTAACCATATATAGCTTTTGATATTTTAACAGAAATGTAAGCCTTGTAGCTTCATCTCAGCTTTGCCTTAGCTCCATCTGTGTGTGACTGGTGGTCCTCAGAAATTAATATTCATTTAGAAACTGTTGATGAGTCTATTTACTCTTTAACTGAATTTCTAGATCAGATGCCACTAAATTCACTTTATGAATGAATGATATGAAGACTAGGCTACCAAAGTGACTCATCAAACCACAAAAAAAACCTTCAAATATTTAAATGAATTTTAATGTCAATTTGAAAAAAAAAGTTCTATTTGAAATAAAGCTTAAAAAACCCCCCAAAAAATCCCCACCAAAACCAACTATCAGCAATACCACACCATGTCATTCACTGTTTTGAGTGTCTTAAAGACTATCAGATATTCAAAGAGAGCCTGCTGTTTGTAACTGCCTACATTTATCCTTCACAGTGACAGTGAAACCAAAGTGCCCACATAAAAATTGTAAATCTTGCCTGCAGGTTTACAGGTTGTAAATTTCCAGAATATCATACAGGACTTAAGCAGAGAGGATGAACTTTCCCCTCTTTTCTAGCAATCCAAATAGAGATACAGAGAGACGGAGAGAGAATGCCAAACATTCTCCTGTGTAACCAGGAATGTGCTTCCAAGCAGTGCCCGCTAACGTAAGTACCAGCCAGTGCCCATACACCAGTCATATACATTCAAGGCTTGGCTCAATGGCACGAGTTCTGAATTTTCTAGAGTAGGGCCAATTCACGAAAATAAAAGTTAAAAAAACTCAAAAGATTACATATACCAAGGCAATGAAGTGTGATCTTTCTGGGGAAAAAAAGGACTGTCAGTACCCCTTTGCACAAATGGCATTGCTAGAAAAGCATTTCACATTGAAGCTTCAGTGTTTCTAGCAAACTATTGTCTCTATCCCTGAGACAGCACCTTGAGAGTATGGTCTGTCTGGACTGCAGGATTCCTCAAATGACTCCATGACTGAATTCAGGGACATTGAGAAAGCAGCTGAAAGGGGTGGGGGTGTCCCAAAAGCCGTGACACCAAAGAAAGCAGCCTGAGAAATTCTCTTTACCCGAATACACCTTTCGGTCAGGTGATCAGCACCTCACAACAACAACAGCAACAACGAATATGAAGCAGAGCTAGCCATTATTTCCTGGGGAAGTAGTGCTTCCTTCCCACTTACAAACCAAATTGCTTTAACAGCACGGTGGTGTCTAACTAATAGTCTAAATGCAGAATGACCCTGTGTCCTGGAGAGGAAGACATGTAACATTACAAATGGCTACAACGCCATTAGAAGTGCATTGTAACCTACATTATCAACCTAGAATCCTCTCTCCGAGGGAAAACAGCTTCTTAATATGCATGTCTCAGTTGCTGAACATCAAAAGCTTCTGGGATGAGAGACTGGGGGCAGTCAAGAAAAAACTACCCTCATTTTAATGAAAAAAAGTGCTGTAGGCAGCCAGGAGCAGCAATGACAATCCCCTCCTCAGAATTGATTGCACAGACTCAGAGAGGTCCAAAGTCACACTAGAATCTCTGAGGCACTCCTGGTTCTGAGAAAGACAAGTCAGGATCCAGTAGTCTTTGCAGTACTGTAGACCAAGAAAACAAACCCGTTTCTATTTCTTAACAAAGCCAAAGCATCATCTCATAGGGATCACATTCACCATTTCCGCCGGTGTCTCCAGTCTCACAGTGTTGAAATGGGACTGATCAGCCTACGATGGATTGCACATCACCCAAGGAGAAAGGAAGGCATGGAGAAAGGCATACAGTACATTATATACTGCTTCACAACCATGTTTACAAGAGGGAAGGAGGATGAAGGTGAGGGAAGAATTATTGCTGTTTCAGTAATACAGTATGATAGCTAAACCAAATCAAACAAGATCACAACAGTCAGTATTTTCACACTGTGGGATGATGGTTCATATTTTGCCTAAGGATGAACTTGCCAGGGATTAAGGGGGAAGAGGGAATACTAAGGAAGGGAGTCAAAGTTACACCTGGGATATCAGCTGCATATTGAAACTTGGAGATCGAGACTGCTTGGTTAGGGGAGCTCCCGGGGAAAGGAGATCTTTACCTTCCCCAGCCTGGCCTAGTCGGTCCTCCTGTAGGCTGATAGTTGAAAACCGATTGGTGTTGCCAGCTGCTAGACTGGTAAAACCCTCTGTACCAGCTCCAACACTGGAGCCTGCTTGACTGCCATTCACATAGTCAAATGATTTACTGGAGGAAGCACTGGCGGTCCTGATCAGGCCCAAACTGTTGGCTTTTGGCACCACCTGCCCAGCAGGCAGGCTGAGGTGTTTCTTAGTAGGTGTCATCTCAATTATATCTCCATCCAGGTCAGTGGACTGGTGCATGTACTGCTTTCGAGCTACTGAATCTCGAGGGCTCTCACTGGATTTTGCTGCAGAAGAGGTTTCTTTCTCCTTAGCAGAACGCCCACTTGCTGTTTTCCTTAAGCTGCCCTTCTGGGATACAGAGGATAGAGGTTTGGTCCCCGCTGGCTGGCTGCTGAGGGAAGCTCCCGATGAAAATCCTTCATCAGCATCATTAAGGTTCACAGACTCCTCTCTTCCGTTTACACCTTCTGCATCTATTAGGAAAAAAAAAGCAACCAAAAAACCCCCAAACCAATCAGAACACAGAGAATACATTCAAGTTACATGAAGACAAAGATGCGCACAGAATGTCAAACAAACCTCATTTGCTAATCCACTTGGATTCCATTTGCTTAAATTTTTTTTGATTTTCAGCCAATAACTTCCCTGCCATATTTAGCAGAATAACAGAGTCTAACAATTAGTGCTCCCTGAGCTTGACTGGCCTTTCATCTATAATACTTTTATTAGTCAGAATATTGGTCCCAAACTTTGTCTATAAACACGAAGAATTGGGACCCATTTGGTTAATTTGTTTTAGCTCAGTTTGCAGATACTTGCTACCCATTCTCCTACTACATGCTGTTAAAAAAACCAAACCAAACAAACCCACCACCCTTTCAGACTATTTTTATCCTGTTTTGAGGCAAGAGCTAAGGATCTCTTCCAGTCAGAGTAAGTTCTGGAGCATGCTCAGTAAGCTTCAGAACTGGGCTACTTCCTAGGCTAGCAATCACAATGTTCCAACAGAGGTAGAAGGCTTCTGTTGTGTTTAGCTGGCACTTTGACCAAAGTGACTATACTTTCTATTGGAGATTAACCTAATTCCTAGTTCTCTCTCCTCCAAAATTCAATCCTCCCTGCATTTACAAAAATCCCATCCAGGTACTTCCACCACATTTGCTTTTATCTCAACGTCTACATTTTTCAGGGGAAAAAAAGGCAACCCTTGCATTAAGAGAAATTTAATCTCTGAAACACTTCATGTTATAGACAAGGCACTGTGCTTTTGACTGGAACCTCAAAGATAAAATAAAAGCCTTACAATATTATTTCTTAAATCCTTACTTTTAGGCCTATTATATGATTAGGGCTGCACACAAGTACTTTTCTTCAGTACTTATTCCAGTCTTTTTCTGAGCTCCAAGTACTCAAAAGAAGTTATTGTTTTAGTAGAAAACTGAGCAGCATTCAAATTTCAAAACTGAAAATGGAGCTAGAGTTTTTGCTCCACGTATCTCGTTTCAGTGAGAAAAAGGCATAAATTTTAACCATGTTATGAAAAAAGAAGTCATTCGGGCTCTAAGAATCTTGCTTTTCTTTGCAAAAGTCGTAGAGCCCGATTATTTGCAAGAAATACAGATCCACCCCAGCTAAAGCTGCTGTGGTGCTCTACTGTTAAGATCGTTCGACCCAGCTTGCCGCCAAGCAAACACGTTTAAATCCTTTTTGTGGAATGAGAAAAACATGGTGGGAAGTATCTCAGTCTAATATTTGAGTGGAAGCACATCCTCTCATGCTGACTATTAGCTAAGGAACATTTTACATCATGGCAAACAGAAGAGACAGAAAGCTTTTGGTATTGTTGCCACCTCTGTGTAGCCGGATCCAATTTCACGTTTCTGAGGTGTAATGCAAAACCAAAACTTTACAGGGAGGTTTCGTTACTCTGTTCTACATTTACTACTTCTTTTCAGGAAACTGTGCCTTGGAATTATCATTACTGTGTACCAGCTTACAAAAGATACTTAGACAACTCCAAATCAGATCACTCTCAGCCTCTCTCAAAACAATGCACGGAGAGATGATTCTGTATTTGACTTATTGGCCTCCCAGAAGCAGAAAGGTAATATAGTTCATGTTACTGCAGTCTTCCTTCCTCGGTTAAGCCTTTAGCCTTAGAAAGAGAAGCTCCTTAGGTTCCCAGGGCAATTATTAAAATGAAGGGTGCATTACTTCCTTTACCTTCCTCTAACCATATTTAAAATACATCTACTTTCCCCAGTTCCTGACCACCCTGTTTGCTCAAACTAGGCCTTCATCTTCTCCTTGAGACGTACCTGTCTCTTCTTACACTAGACAGGGATGTATTTTATCCACAATCCACATCGACATTCCCCCCTCCAACCTTCCCACACACAATCAAAGGTACTGATAAAAATCAGACATTACTGGAACATACCAAAAGCAAGACCACTTTTTCAATTAACCAACATTTATGTTTCTTTATATAATCATGCAAAGCTGGATGACAGCGTGTTTGGTTACAAGCAGCAAGAGAAGCAGCTGAAGCCCCCTCTCAAGCCCTTCTTATTCAATACAAAGATGTGGAACTTGTAAGAAGGTTATCTCCAGACAACACTGCTAAGGTTTTTACTATTACAAGAACATTAGTGGTTTTCAAAGTTTAGGTTAAACTTTACTGAGTAACAGGCTGCTAAAGCACACATTCCTATTCAGGGAGAGTGAAGCAGAATAGTTACACTGAAAAAGTGCCATTTAATCCACAGGATTTAAAGACAAGACTGAGAGGGGTTGTTGCAAGCTTTTGGATGCTGCAACTATACAGAGGCCCAAGCTGCTCAGCAGTGCTCAAAAATGAAGAAGATAGAGAAGACAACATGCAAGAGAATTTCTGTCTAGTCAGATCCACATACCTACAGAAGTTCTCAATGGGACTAAAGTAATTAAGCAAACACATTCTTCTCCTAATACAACTCATTTTTCCTCTAAAAACTGCCCTCAGAAATAATAAAAAAATGTTTGAGTCCTTATATACTTTGGGAAGAAAAACAGGATGATGTAACAACAAAGTTTTCTCTCTCTCTCTCTCTCTATTTTTGTTGGGTTTGTTCCAACAGACCAATAAGACAATTTTAAAAGGAAACAAAAACTAAAAATCTACTCCCTTCCAAATACTCTTTATTTTAAGGCCAAAAGAGAAAGAGACAGTGCAACCCAACAGAAATTGTATCCATTGCACTACAGTGTGTATTCAGGACTCTCACTGTTCCTTATCAGAACAAATCTCTCCTCAAATAATTTGCTATTTGTGCATCTACACAAGTAGTCCTGTAGATACAGACTCCATGTTCTCCGCTGACCCAAAACAGTGCACATAACCACAGCTGCAACCACCTGAAAGCAGAATACCTTGTACAGCATTACTGAGTCATTCTTTAAGTCTTGTCTTTTTCTACTTAAGGGGTCAAAACACCGATCTGAAGAAGGGGTTTTATACACCTTTTTAAAATTACTTTTAATATGTTTATCCTTCCTCTACCTGAAGATTGAAAAGTGACTAGAAGTGATCAGTCTCTCCTTGTGCTGTTTGACATCAAACTGGTATTAATGAGAGGGAATTTTCTGGCTGAAACTTTCTGTGAAATCAGTGTCAGAAAACTAACAGACCCCTGGATAAACACACACAATTCTATGTTGATAATCAAGACAAACTCCTTTCCTTGGCCTTCTCCCAGATGCTATCAGCTGGAGAAATCAGTTTGATCAAGAATGTAATCATAAATTGCTAATGTTAACAGAAGTAAATGGTATTCAGTCCATTTGTATTGAAGCAGAGAATGTGGAATGATGCCTTATCCAATAATATGCCAAATTATATCAATGGCTTCGGACAAGACTAAAATGCATCATCTTTGTCAAATTCTCTTCCCGTTTCCTGTCTCAGAAGGTTCTCTGCAGCTCAAGACTTCTCTATATCCTTCAGGTCATGCACATGCAAAGAGTTATAAAATGGGGTACGATCAAGTGAAAAGTGAATTTAAGAGAAGACAGGATCATTTACTGAGCATGCTCAAATTAATAATGCACCAAGTAGATAAAAACCTGCACTAAATATTTTTATGTCACTCTCTTCTACAGAAGCATGAGATCTTAATTATTGTTTGATAGCAACTTTAAGGGTAATGATTCTGTGATAACACTACATTTGAGTCTCCGAATTCTCCAGATTATTGTTCCCAGAAAAACAAATCTGCAACCTATGTAGCTCATATCTGAATGTGCAAATAAACCTCATTTATGAACAACTAATGTCCTTACAGAGGCTGGAAACACCAAAGGAATGTTCACATGGCAAAGAAGACTTAAGGTAGGGGAGTACTTGAAAATATGTTTAGCCTAATCTGTAAGAATTAATTCTCATCTCTGAGGAGAAATCACGATTCAAGTTCCGTACTTGAAACTATGTCTTTCATCAAGGAAATCATCTTTACTTGAAAATAGATGAACTTCAGCAAATGAAATTCTACCACCTACTCTATCTGCTATTCTTGGCTGCAAAGCAGACCTGTGAAACCCTACAGCAATTGTGTGGACAGCCCAATGGGGAAAGCAAGCAGTAATTGTTTCCAAAGTTTTTAGAAATATGACCACCTTATTTCTTCCTGAAAACACAAGCACGTTTTTGGTGCTTGTAGAGCGGCCAGCTCTAAATGAATTGTACGTGTATGAATTTTCAATTAAAGGATGACTGACAAATAAAACATCAGCAATTGTATACCTGCTTTAGATAGGCTTGCTTTTAATGGGAACAGGAAATTTCATTCTTGAAAATTTAAAAACTGCAGACAAACAAGACACTATTTTAACTAAAATGTGGCCAAATCCATTTATAGTCTATACTGTCTACTTTTCAGGACTAGACTCACATTCTTCTGGTGCATATTTTTTCTTCTTAAGATCAGATTAAACATGCTCAGTAATAGAAAGCTTCCAAGCAATCCGAAAGCTCTTGGATATTCCCCGTCTTTTTTTTTTTTTTTGTGCCATGCCAAGCAGTCTTTCACCACACAGATGCAAGCCCCAGGCCAGCCCACACGATAACAAAAGGTAGTTCCTGACCTGATGTTAGGTATATAGGGGATGTGTGTATTGCAAAGAAAGCTAATACACCCTGGGGTAGCGGAAACACACACTAGAATGGAAAGAAGTTCTGCTTGGGGATAGGGAGCCAGGATCCTCCTCCAGCAACTGCCTCACTGACTTCTGCCTCCTCATCTCTGTCCTACCCTCTGTTGTGGCTGCTGCCAAGGTGGGCTCCGGGAAGCCATGCTCAGGGGTCCTGCGCATCAGCACCTCCCCCTCTTGCTCACGTTTGATCCCTAGGTCTGTGGAGCCGTGTTGGATCGGTGAGCCAGGAATGCTTGAGTCAGCCTCGATTGAGAAGTCAAAGCCATCTGGGATTCAACATATAACATTTTAGTGCTTTTCTATTCCTTCCTTGGCATTCCAACCCAGGCAGGGAAAATAGAAAGTTTATGCAGACATGGAACAGACACGAAACACTACCCATGCTTAGTTAAAAGTGGTGAGAACATCCACAGAAAGGGACAGGTGGGCTGTACTGTAGACCAGAGACCAGCAAATGAATATAATGGCAACTACAGTGAAGACAAACACGACGCAGAGTCCTGAAAACGGGAGACAGCTACTTGTTGTCCTGGACATCCTGATTCAGCTGAAGACCAGAGGTCATCAAATCCTTTTGCACGTGACCAAGAAGAATATTAAAAAATAAAAGGGGAAAGAAATGTACCACAGGAAAATATGTAATTCCTGTTTTCAGACGTTTTACTCTCAGTTGATTCTTGTTATTCTCCTTTTTACCTTCATTGATTTATGCAGCTTTTTAAAACTAATGTTTTATACACGAGGTAACAAAGCTTTAAAAAGAGGGCAAAGTGATTTCAAAGCAAGCTTTTTGCTACACCTACACCGAAGATGTCATCACATCAAGGTAAAGACCACTATTTTTTTTTTTTGCTTCATACAGTCAAGCACGCTTCCATATGATGTAAGTACTCACTGAGGAAAAAGAAAGACTAATTCTAAACTATCCAAACCTATTTTAAAGCCCCCCAGTAAACTGGGTCATATGATGGTAGGAGTGCGATGTGCAGTTTTTCCCTCTCCCACTGCCATCAGTAGCTTTAGGCAGCTGGAATCCTATTAAGGTCTAGATGTCACCATTCATTCCCTGAGCTGTTTACAACAGGAGGCAGTTGAGTTTTAGTGCAGATTAAACAAGGAACTCAAATTCTAAGCCACACTTTACCCCTACAATTTCATACTGTGTTACATGGAGAAAAAAGAAGTCATATTAAAAATTTTCCAGTTTCTCCATTTTCTCACACTTTATCACAAAATCAAAACAAAAACAAACACCCCAAATATTCATGTCATGCAGTGCTCTGAAGATGTAAAATAGTATATATTATTATGGAGTATCACTTTTCAAAAACAAACAAACAAAAGCCCCCCAATGTTCTGTAAACATTCAAACTCAGAAGCCAGATTACAGTGATGATGATGACTACAGTACATTATAGTATGTGCTCCTGGCAGAGAAAGCTCACCTTCTCTCCTCCAGCGATGACGACGGATAGAAGCTGTTGTAATAGCACTCCGAGAAATTCTTGGAACTGTTGGAGTAACTTCTACTCTCAGTACCTTCTGGCCTTCTTGCGAGGCATCAGGAGCGTCAAAAGGCAGCGAATTCTTCATGGCATTTGCAACCTAAGATAAAAGTAAGATGCTGCACTACTACTATCCTTGATTACACTAATGGCAATGTTGGATCTCTTGCTGGATACAGAAAGAAGAACAAGCAAGAATTGGTAATTATGCCAGATTCTCCTCAAGATGGATGACCCCATTCCTAGGATTCAAAGTTGATTACATGGGAAAGCTCATCACAAACCTATTCTCAAAACCAGAGTTAAATTTCTCAATTTTTTTTGAGGTAATTTATTTTGTTCTATCTTCACCATCTGTAGTGACAGACGTTAACAGCACATACAAGAAGGTCTCCATCCAAAAGAGACTGCAGTAGGACAAGGCAAATACCATTTATGTTTTATGACAAGAGTGTCAATAAAACTAAGTCACAGCCCAAGCCACTGCAAACAGCCTGTGACCTTGTGCACAGGGGGACAGGGCTGATTTTCACCACACCTTTTCCCATACCACTCCCCACCCCTCCCTAAAAACAACATCAACAGAACCTAACCAAGGGGATTAGACTGCAGGTACTTGCAAGATTTAGTTAGGGGGGAAAAAAAAAAGATTTGCAACCTAAGCAATGAACAGTTCTTAAAATACACTCATCTTTATTAAACCTATTTTTTTATTGTAATAGCCTATTACAAAGTCAGAGGTTATGTTTTTCAGCTTTGAGGAGAACACATGACTTCTTTTGGCTTTGATGTTTTAACTGCTTCTTTAGGTTTCCCATAAAATGCCTTTGTGGGATTAGAGGTTTACTTTTCAAAAAAGACAAAAGCAACTTTCAGTAATGTTTCTTGGTTTACAAGTAAATTGTTCAACAAAAGTGAACTTGTATACCAGCTCCAGAAAAGCAAACTGGTTCTCTATGGCATATGTGCAATGGTTCTCTAACCAGCAAACTGGTTCTTTACGTGGAATATTCAACAATCGCAAAGTTGATTCACACGAAATATTACTTAAAGCTTCAAAATTCCCCCAAAACCACAACCCATAAAATGAACACACACCTTGATTTTCCAAAATCTTCTACTCGCTGGAGTTGCTACCTCTTTTGAATAGATACCTCTGTCAGTATACAAAAAAATCTAAAAATTCATAGCAGAAGACTCTGCAACGTGACCAGAATCGTGACAGAGCATTTTTGCTCGTTGAACCTTTTAATATCTGGCCCTTTCTAACAGCACAAATTGTACTTCTGGGGACTGAGGAAAACCATATGGAGATAAAAATCAATGCAACAGTAAATCCTTGAAACAATCTAAACAACCAGTCTGAATGAGTCACAGTCCTTGTCTGACAAAAACACCCTCAAAACCACGATCTTTCAGGATGCAAAAACACTTGCTCATGATGTCTAACCCAGCACTGAAAGGCAGGAAAACAAACAACCAGCACAATTCAGACTTGGCAAGCCAAGTCTGCAACTATCAGTGACAAAGGAGGGTTGATTTCAGGCCAGATATCCACTCCTGCCTACCAGAAAGGAGCTCCAAGGAAAGAACATTCAATAAGAGCAGTAAGTGCACCGATAAAATACATTGGATAAAGCTGCTGTCACAGCAGGGACTTGCTGAGCCGTGGTTCCTGTGCACTGGACTAAGCAAGCCCGTGAGTCTCTGCTCTGAAGGCTGAGATTCCTGTCTGAAAACAGGAACTTTTTGTTCAGAGGAAATGACTGACTGGAACCGGTCTACTCCCCAGGTCCAAGGTGGTACTAATTCTGACACCTGGTGATTAGTGTGCCTCTGTAGAAACTCTCAGGTTTCCTGAACAATACCCAGTATTTGTTAACAGAAATATTTCTCTTTAACCAGAAAAGGCCTTTCCCTTGTGTTACTTCCTGCCCTTTCCACTGCAGGTCTCTGTGTAGGAGTGATAGAAGACCAGAATACATTACAGATATTTCATAGCTTTCTGATGCTGTTTTTCAACTTGGGGTTTTTTTTAGCTTAGTTTTCTTTCTACAAGCAATAAAAACCTATGTAAATAAGAGCATGGATCTACTAAATTGTCAAAAAAGTTTCTCCAAGAAACAAACACAAGGACCATGAAGTTTCTCATTGTAATGATGACTGATAGTATTCCCGTAATGACACAAATACCGTGAATACAGGTATCTAAAAGTAATCCTGATGTGGGGGTTTGCCTGAATATTAAATAGACGTCAATGAATCTGCTGCTCTTAGGAAATCCTAGGCAGAAGCTGAACTTAGAAACTTACCTGTGAAGCATCCCAGATGCTAATTATTTGGTGCGAGTAATTTTAGGTTTAAAATACAGAATTTTATAATGCTGCTAAATTATACACATCTCCTCAAGAATCCAAGCAGAGGAAAGGGCTCCAATCTTTGAAAAAGTCAAGTTGCTTGAATATATAGCACTATGGCAAAGATGTGCAGGTAATTTTTTGATAAAGCTGACAATTTCTTAAAGCTACTTTAAAAAATGTTAGTAAAACAAGACAATGATCAGAGTATTAAAAAGAAAAATTCCAACGATAAGCCTGCATGCATACGCAGGAAAAAGCTAAAAACCAGGAAGAAGTAAAAATTGGTGATGTCATGATGTCACCAGACAATGGGATGGAGTATCAATAGCAGCTTTGGGGGGGCAAA